>PVJS01009076.1:0-51338 GCA_004027185.1 Glis glis
TTCCTTTGATGAGCAGAAGCTTTGTAGTTTAATGCTATCCCACTTATTAATTCTTGTTTTAATTTCCTGTGCTTTGGAGGTCTTGTTGAGGAAGTTTCTACCTGTGCCTATATGTTGGAGTGTTGAACCTATGCCTTCTTCTAATAATTTCACAGACTCTGGTCTAACTTCCAGGTCTTTAATCCATCTCAAGTTGACTTCTGTGCAGGGTGAGAGGTAAGGATTTAGTCCCATTTTCCCACAGGTAAATAACCAGTTTTCCCAGCACCATTTGTTGAAAACACTGTCCTTTCTCCAACATATGTGTTTGGCACCTTTGTCAAAAATCAATTGGTTATAAGTTTGTGGACTTGTTTCTGTATCTTCTGTTCCACTGGTCTATGTGTCTGTTTTTGTGCCTATGCCATGCTGATTTTATTACTATAGCTCTGTAGTATAATTTGAAGTCAGGAATTGTAATGCCTCCTGCATGGTTCTTATTGCTGAGAATTGCTTTGGCTATTCTGGGTCTTTTGTTTCTCCATAAGAAATTAATGACTGATTTTTCTAGCTCTGCGAAAAATGATGTTGGTATTTTGATAGGGATTGCATTGACTCTGTAGATCATTTTTGGCAGGATGACCATTTTGATAATATTTATTCTGCCTATCCAAGAGCAGGGGAGATCTTTCCATCTTCTAAGATCTTCTTCGATTTCTTTCTTCAGTGTTCTATAGTTTTCATTGTAGAGGTCTTTTACCTCTTTGGTTAAGTTTATTCCCAGGTATTTGATTGGTTTTGAAGTTGTTGTGAATGGAATTGTTTTCTGGATTGCTTTCTCAGTGGATTCATGGTTGGCGTATATGAAAGCTACTGATTTTTTTATGTTGATTTTGTATCCTGCTACTTTGCTGAATTTATTGATCAGCTTTAGTAGATTTTTGGTTGAGTTCTCTGGGTCTTCTAGATGTAGGATCATGTCATCTGCAAATAAAGATAATTTTAATTCTTCTTTTCCTATTTGAATTCCTTTAATATTCTTCTTTTGTCTTATTCCTCTGGCAAGAGTTTCGAGGACTATATTGAAAAGGAGTGGTGATAGTGGGCATCCTTGTCTTGTTCCTGTTTTTAAGGGGAATTCTGGCAATTTTCCCCCGTTCAATATGATGTTAGCTTATTTATCACAAACTATCCTCCCAATGTGTCTTTAACGCATAATTCTATATTTGGCCTAACACAGCCTGATATCCCCCCACCCCAATCCCACAATCTGTTCACCGTGTTCCAAAAATATCATACCCTTTTCCACTTTTCTACTTTGCTCAGGTAACAACCTTCCACTTGAAGTTTTCATTCCCCACATTTATGTTAAGGTGAGCCTTGACGGTAAGTCTAAGTTCAATATTTAGAGAAGTGGAAGAGAGGAATATTTTCTGTTCACAACATTTACATTAGTAAATCTTCTAGTTTTCAATAATGGTACAATGACAGTTCTGTTCTAGTACTTCATTAACTTGACAGTTTTTGAATGTCTACTATCCACTAGGTTAATATGTTATTAAGTCTTACACTAATAAATAACCTATTTTACCCATGGGAGTTTATAAGCTTCTTAAGATCATAGAGCACATCTTACACATTTTTTGTTGTTCTTGCCCAAAGCTTCTAGCACCATTCCACAAACATATTAGGAGCTTAATGTTTATTGAATAAACAAAAGCATGATCCATCAGCTTCAAAGTGATTCTTGAGCCTGAAGGGACCCAAGGGCACTTCTTGACAAAAATTGAATTGCTCAAATCCACTGCAAACTATGGCCAAAACACATGCTTCATTTTCAGAAATATTGAATCTGTGTCACACGTTTGGAAAAATTTCAGGCATCAGGAAAGTGACTCACTGTATGACATCTCCCCTGGAGGTTTGAGCAGAGGCAAATTGATTTGAGAACCTGGCCAAACATGGCCATTCCTGCAGGGTAGGAGGAGCTGAGATCTTTGGGAAGATTTTGATCAGCAGGAGTGTCTCCTCAGGCATGAGAGTCGCTTTAGGACAGAAGAGAGGGAGGAGATAGTGTTTGCTAGGCAGTTTCTGGATGGACAAGCAGCCAAGTGGCATGATGAGATAAGAGGGAACAGTTCTAAGGCCACCTTCCCCACAACATAAATTTTCCCATCCATGTGACAGAAGTGGGCTACTTTCCAGTTGCTCGGTTTATCAGGCTATGCATCTCTTAATTTTTGAATGGAAAAGACACAAATGCTAAGACTTTAATTATAGTTATTAGAGAGATTCATTTATAATTATAGATGAATATAGGAATAGCTGTATCTATAGATGTAGGTATAGATAATATTGTTATTGAATAGTTTTTCTATAGACAAGTTATCAGCACACACTGAAGTACATCAGAATTCTAGTGGAGTTTTCAGTACAGACATCATAAGGATAATTGATATTTGAAGTTCGTAAAATGAGCATTCCAAGGAAGCAAGCATCTCGTGCGTGCGATTACTATGCAAATTCTTGGAAGCTATCGTAACAGACGTACACAGAGATGACTTCAGATTTCTTTATTCAATTGCTTCCCCAAATGATGTTTGTAACCAAGTCCTCTAAAAGGAAACATTTTCTTCATCGTCAGGTGTTTCAAACATTTTTAGAGAATAAAAATTATATTTCATATAGCTCGTGCCCTTTTATCATGAAAGTGTGGTATATAGTCTCTTATATATGACTTGTATGTGGCTACACAGTTCCTTGATGAATACCTCATACACAACCACACACTCAGGTACACATGCATATAAAGATATACATATACATGATATTTTCGTGTATCTCATTTGTTTCCTTTGAGGTCTCCAGTTTAAAAGCATGCATTTTAAAAAGAATGTATTTTAAAATATTAAAAATACTTATTTGCTACAGTATATTTACAAATAACCTTTGTCTATTGACCTTAAAATTCTATTTTTAATTTTATTTAAAATGTGTCCATTTCTCCTCTTCAGGATGACTCATTAAACGTTATAGATCCTAGGCCCGGCGTGGTGGTGTACGCTTTTAATCCCAGTACTTTGGGAGGCAGAGACCGGAGGATCCGGGTTCTCGGCCAGCCTCAGCTCTCTCTCTGTTTCTTTCTCCCTGTCTCTCTCTCTCTCTCTCTCTCTCTCTACTTAGTGAGGCCCTCCGCAACTTCGTGAGACCCGGTTTCAAAATAAAGTATAAAAAAATAGGGCCGGGGGTATAGCACAGAGGTAGAACACCCCTGGGTTCAATCCCCGGTACCACAAAAAAGAAAATGTTATAGATCCTTCCCAGCTCTTCCACAAATGATGTTTTCTCTCTTTCTAGATTATACATCCCTGCTATGCTATGAATGGAGAACTTATCAAATATTATGTAAAGCCATATTAAATTGCTAATACTTGACTTTTTTAACCTGAAGGTAACACTTTCTTGTGATTTAACCTAATACTTAAAAATATACAGCCATCTATGACATTTAAATATTCATGTCAGGTTAAATATATTATTACCCCAAGATGCTCATTTTTGTGTGTGACAAATATATTTAGAGCTGATGCATTGCCATCAAATTGTCTTAAAAGAACAATAATATAATGTTTATAAGGTATAAAATTCACAGTGAGGAAGTTGTTGACTGTCTAGCTTGAAGGGACAGTCCCTGGAATGCTTAGGAATATCAAAATGGGGTTTCAAAGAAAAAAATACAAGTTTACTAGAGAGAAAAAGAAGGGATAACATTCTAACCTAAGTAAGCAGCATGTAAAATAAATTAAGACATAAATCAGTGAGGTGAATTCAGCAGACTAAAGAGTAGCTTAGTTTTGCTGTAGAATAAAGAAGCAGGCGTGTGTGTGTGTGTGTGTGTGTGTGTGTGTGTGTGTGTTCAGGTTAGAATAGTGGAATATGAAACTGGAGAGAGACTAAGCACATTTCATAATGTTTTACAAGTCATGCTAAGGATCTTGCTTTGGTAGGGGTTGAAAAGTTATTGTTTTTAACTAAGAGATTTCTTCCTACTGATGTCTTAAAATGGTCTAATTGGCATTCCTATGGGGGTTGGGTTAAAAATGAAGACCTTAGAAGAAAGAGGAATTATTAGTGAATTTTTCATAACATCTACCCTTCTCTACCATTACTTATTTTCTGGTTAAGTAGCATAGGGTAAGTAAAGATAAAATGATAGTTTTATGTAATATGTAAAATTTAAAGTCAGCAGAACTTGGTGATTGATTTGGATGCCAGGAATAAAAATGATAGAGTATCCCTAAACAACCTCAAATGCTGGTTTGAATGATTCACACACAAAAAAAAGGGGAGGTGACAGGGAAGCCAGAGACAGGGCAAGGTGATGACACTGAGGGCCTCTACACCAGCACCGGGGAATGCTTTCCTCCATACACATAACTCTTCCACAATGGAAAAGGTTTTGTATAGACCTGTCCCATCTATCTAGGTTTGAATCTTGAAATTATAGTGTTTGATAAACATCACTATTTGACAGATGAAAGAAGTCTATGTTGGGAGATAAAGACTTATTTGTAGATTACAAATGAGAAATAAATACCAAAATCATTATTATTGTGATCATTCTTATTCTTTCCATCCTTAAATCTGTGCATTAGAATAACATTGTTTTTTCCTATAATCATTTAAGGGAAAAATACTATTCGTTTTTTGTTTAGATGTAGAAAATGAGTGGGTTTGTTAAGGTTTTAGGATGAGTCACTGCAGATTCAAAAAACTGCATGATAAAAATATTTCGGGATGAAGGAACATTGAGATTTAAGGTAAGAAAGATGAAGACAGCTAATATCCATCTGTTGTCTTTTATTAATCTTCAACTGCACATTAGAAACTCCCATAAATGCAAATAAGGCTAAAACCAGTAATAGTTATTTTACACATTAAGACAAAACCATGTTTAAAGTGCCTTTAGACTCCAGTGACACTTTTTGAGCAAATCTTATATATTTGGTACATAGTCTCTAAGGTGGACCAATAATTTTTATCTCCAGGTAACCCATGCTCTTGCATATCTCCTCCCCTTAAGTGAGGCCTGGACATTTAATATGATTAAACTCTGGTAAAAGTGATAGTATATTATTTTTTGAGGTTGGATTATATAAAGACTTTTGTTCTGTTTAGTGTGTTCGATGCATCCACTCTCATTCCTTGGGTCCTTCTTTCTCTCTTGGATTACTAATTCTGGGAGAATCTACTTGTACTATTGTGAGTAGCTCTTTGGAGGAACCCACAGGAAGAGGAATGAGGTCTCCGTTCAGTTGGCAAGGAAATAAGACTTGCCAAGTCATCTGACTGAGCTTAGAAGCAAATTCTCTAGTCCCAGTCAAGTCTTAGATGACTAGAGCCCTCACCAATAGCTGAACTCTAACCTCATGAGAGATCCTAAACCAAGTATACTGAACCGGCTCCTCCTGGACTTCTCACCCTAAAAAACTCTGAGCTAATAAAAGGTTGTAAAGTGCTCATGTTGGAACAATCTGTTATGCAGCCATAAAATCCCTCTACACATGCATTCACTTGTTAACTCATCACTCCTAACTTCACCATCATGTATGATTACAATGCACCAAAAAATAAAATTATAATAGATTAAAAAAAGATGTGTTATAGATGTTAAGATATCCATTTTACAGAAACCACTGAGACTCATAAAGGCAAAATCATCACTGAGGTTTGAGCTCCATTCTGCCTGATTCCTTCCTAATTCTTTCCATTACACCTGAATGCCCTCTGGGAATTCAAACTTTCTAGGCCTAATTGTGATAATTCTCATGTTTATGCAACTTCTACTTCCTTGGTTTTATTTCAGACCATTTTCTGATCTCTTGTGCAGATGATCCGGTTAAGAGTAGGTGTTAATATATGGTACAGCTGCTTCCTGCACCTGCTGCTTTGGCTGCAGCTGGGAACAACTAACTATCCCAGCAAGCTCTGATTAGCATTTTGATCTTGACAGGCACTTTCCTCTCTGAATGTCACCGCAGGAGCGATTGTTGTCACAGCCACACCTTAGGCTTCTACTGTCAGGCATATTCTGTGCTTTGCCTCTGCTTACTGAAAACACAATCTGCTGCTGGCACTATCTAAGTGAGAGCCTTTGCCCCTGGTTTTTAGATGTGTGCACCCTTCCACTGGGAAGGAATCCCATGCAGATGGTGCTAGGTATGGGTTGAGAGAGTATCACTTGTTAAAATGAAAATATAAGGTTGGGACTGGCATCTGTTAAGTCCTTTCTATATCTTTGGTACTAGGATATATTAGCTTATTTGATAGTTACTGACCAAGCTTGTGAGTGACTGCTAGTGATGAAGAGAGTTGAGAACAATTAGTGGAAGGGCTTTGACCCCAAGGCTTTCCTTTAAAGTGGACCTCTCTGTCTTTGAGTGGTGTAATTCCACCTATTTATTGAGCACTTTCCATGTTTGAGATACTGTATTCTCATTCCTCACATCAGCTCTTACAGATAACATGTACAGTTCTCACTCTGCAAGATAGGAAGGAAGACTTAAAGACCATCAATAATCACTAGTGGTCTTAGGAGATAAAAAAAATTGTTCATTTTTTCCTGATTCCAAGCACAAAACCCTGTTCAGTATACTCATCTGGCTATTATTATTAAGAGCATTGATAATCATAATCAGAGAGGAAGAAGTCAGAATGGAAAAAGTAATGAAACATGAATGAACTGTTTCCTTCATCAGTTCAGACACTCCTGGGTACATATGTGAGGTATCAATACCAATTTCAATATTATGATTGGGGAGTGGAGGAAACAGGGTGGTATCTGGAGGGAAACACCCTGGGTGCTGTGTGCATGTATGTTCCTAGCATGTTAAACCTCTATATGATGTGTAACTACAATACTCCAGTAAAAATATATTAGAAATGAATGCAAACAAGAGGAAAATATTACAATGAGATGAAAGAATAAATGAACAAATAAATATTTGTGGATGAATTTAACAGAGGAGTTTCAGAAAAAGAATAAATCTTGCTCCATAAAAAGAAGGCAGTAGTGATCATACTCATAAGTACTCACCATGTACCAGGTACTTTGTCTTTAGGGTTGTTTCTAGGATTATAAGAAATAATCTGTACCAAGTATTGTCTTTTATGTCTGTTTTATATATGAAATACTTAAGGTTTAGCAAAGCTAAATCATTTGCCAAAAGCACACAGTACGAAATCAGAAGGAGGCAGGCTTGGCAAGTTACCTGACTCCTTGCCTATCATCTCAGTCACCACACAATACCGTTTCTCATCAAGGCACGTCTTTGGGATCCAATGGTGTAGATCTTGATATTAAAGCGAATGACATAGGAAAAGATGAGAAACTTGTATTCAATGTAAATAAAGCCTGTGTTTTATAATTAAAACTGTGTGCAATGAACAGCACTTTGAGTATTTTACTAAAAATAAGGTTTCTTTTTTACATGAAGCATAATTGTGAAATATTATTAATATAATATGCCAATACAGGAGAAGACTTTTGTTGTGAGGATTAGTATGTAATATTTTATTTCAGATGGAAACCTGGTCCCTCCCAATATCAATAAACTATATTATAAGAAAGTAAATAATATAATTATTAATAACAATAATAATAGTAATAATGAATCAAAACAAAAATAATGTTAGATTGAGGCAAGCATGTGTATCTTCCTATATGTTTCAATACTTTTTAGTCAAATTCTATATCACTTCAATGATATGGTCATTCTTCATTCAATGGTCAATGGTAGTGAAGTACATCAGGCAGATACTTGCCAGATAATAAGAGATGAAAATTGTACTCAGATCATGACTTGGAGAGATCACTTTAAAAGAGGGTCTTTGTTTGTGTTCATGTGTGTATATATGTGTGTGTGTAATATGTATGTGTATTATAAATATTATGTGCGTGATACTTGGGATTGAACCTGGAGCATTCTACCACTGAGCTGCATCCCCAGATCTCTTTATTTTGAAACAGGTTCTTGCTAAATTACCTTGTGTTGCTGGCATTGAACATGCCATCCTCCTGTCTCCACCTCCCGAGTACTGGAATCATAGGTGAGTGCCACTGTGCCTGGCTCTGCTCTTTAATTCTGTATTGGAGATAGATACTACTGGTTAGGTAATTATTACAATGGTTTCCGCTTTGCTAATTATATAAACTGTGCTTATCGACTTATTATAACCTTGTGACTGGGCATTGCTATGGTTTATGGTCACCATTTGAAGCCAGTGTGGCATGGCAGAAAGTATGCTGGGTTTGAAATCTTTTTTTTTTCTGTTTTTTTTTTTTTTCAGTACCGGGAATTGAACGCAGGGGCGTTCTACCTCTGCGCTACGCCCGCGGTCCTATTATTTTATACTTTATTTTGAGACCGGGTCTCACGAGGTTGCGGAGGACCTCACTAAGGAGAGAGAGAGAGAGAGAGAGAGAGAGAGAGAGAGAGAACACGAGAGAGCTGAGGCTGGCCGCGAACCCGGATCCTCCGGTCTCTGCCTCCCAAAGTACTGGAATTACAAGCGTGCGCCACCACGCCCGGCTTGGGTTTGAAATCAAAACATATATATTTGAGTCTTATAACTGTTTTAACAATGTATTGATTTCCAGATGAAATACAGGAATCCTAGTTAAGTTTGAATTTAAGATAAATATTGGATATTTTTATTTGTTTGGTTTAGCAGAGCAATGTACTGCATGGGACAGGCTCATACTAAATTATTATTGTTTATATTAAATCCAAATTTAAATGGGCATCCTCTGTTTTCATTTACTAAATGTGAGCTTGGGGAAATTCCTAGCCCCAAATGTTTTCAACTACATGTAGATAAACAATAATTTCTTGCTTACATCACAGACTTGTTGAAAGGATTAACTAAGAGAATGGATGTAAAACTGTATCAACTGCTGCTGACTTTTGTGTCAAGAAATTTGAACTTATTTACATAAACCTAATATCCCATAACATTAAATAATACATTCAATAATCCTTGCCCTTAACTATGACATTCGTTTTTCCCTCTGATATAATATAACCTTCCACTTGATTTAGATCAATGTTTCTACATTGTTCACTTACCTATTATGATGAACTGCACCTAAAAAGACCGCAACATGATGAGAAAGATACTCACCCTTTATGCATGGCAAATATTAGTAGGTCTAAAGCATGGCTGTGGTTCTCTTAACTACCTATACTTCTGTGTAAAGGTTCTTGCACAAAGGAAGTGCCTTGATGGGGTTTGTATTATATTGGTGAGAAAGAGAAATGCATTATCTAAGAGATACAGGGGAAGATACTATTCAGCAATGTGGATATTAAAAAGTATCTAGTAAATTCAAGCCTATGGACAAAGTGAAAAAAAACAGGATTCTCAATCCTTATATGCTTAATTAGCTCACTGTTTCTTTTAAAACCTGGGGGTTTGGGAAGAGTAAGTTGGGGGAAAAAAGTCAATCTAAGATCCTGAGTCATTTACACTTAAAATTGACTGTAAAACCAAGCAAATTGCTTACATATCTAGATGAGAGGGAACAGATAGATTCAACTCAATTTTGTTTGATGATTCAATTAGTCCATATTTACATAAATAGAATCAATGGATGGTACAGATGTCAGCAAAATATTAAATAGTCCTTGACATGAATTTTTATCTCAGTTCTCATCAGAAAATTCTGAGTCTCATTCCAATTGCCATTTTTAATGGTCACAACGAAATCCTTTAAAATTCTATCAATCTGAACTAATTTGCATAAAATTTAGATTTAATCTTAAAGATTTCTCATGGAAAAATGCTGGTCAATAGACATTTTGAATACTGACAAGGAGTATAAGCCAGATTGGTAGCAAGAGTTTAAGTTAGTTTTTCCAATGGACCTAGCAAAAATTTAAATAATCAAATTTTATTGTTCTTTGATGAGTGACTCTGTCTCAAACTTGCTCGTCAGCTAAAATTTATTTTTCAAGTGGGGCAAAAGACCAAAAAAAGTGTTATTCATCACTGTAACCATTTGAGCATTTTTCAAATGTATTTGTAAAACTAAAGAGCTAATTCAATAATTTATTGAAATTATCATAAAAGTTCAGCAAATCATGCATTGCGTTCAGATCCTGATATATGCTAGATTTCCTGTTTTTACGAGTCAGCAGCTTTATAACTATAACCATTTGAATTTCAAATGATAAATTTATATCTAGCATAACCCTAGAATGCATAAAAAATGATGAGAGGGCACCCTTCAGAGAAATTTAAAAAGAATTGTGCATTTCATAATTTGATATATGTAACATAATCCATTACACCATGGCTTATATTGTGCCAGCAAATGTAAAAAAGGAAATGCAGACTCTTGTCCATGCCCAGCACAAGGCAACACAACAGAGACATGTTTCCTTGAGTTATGAACTATCAGCTTTCTGGTATGCAGCTTTCTTTATTCTCTAATGGAAGGGGTGCATATGTAACACACGGAAGGGCTCTGTGGGCTTAATTACTATGTTGGAGTTTGGCAGAATGAGAATGAAGAGATGCCAAGCAAAGCAAGAAAAAGAACTCTGTAGCCATCTCTACAGGGCTAGAGAATTCATAGAAACATTTATTCTACAGCCAAGGAGGAAGGCTGTATCTTCTGTCCTTCAGAATGCTTTTTTTCCCCAAACCCATTTCCTTTTTCTATAGTTTTCCCCCAAAAAGTTATTATTTAATCTGACTTTTCATTGAACTTTTCTTTGTTGAGACCCAATAATAAAGGCAGGTATATACACATTCTGTTAATGTGATTCATTTTCAGCTCTACTAAATATTAAAATACTGGAGAACAGGGTCCAATTCTCAATCCCATGCAAGTACTTTCTGAGTGTATTTTTCAATGACTAGAAAAATGGCAGGCATCAATCATCACATGATGGCTGCTTATGGGACCACAAATGTGGGGATTGGAATCCCAGTTACCAGCAAACTCTGTGTCTGATCATTAGCTTAAGTTGCTTTAGTTTGCATTTCCTTGTGTGTAAGAAATTTTTTGAATAGTAGACATTGTGAGGATGAGAAAAATACAACATGAGGAGAGCGCATGGCACATTAATCAAAGGCCAGTATTCAGGCAGTTCAGCCCCACCCCTCTGTTCCCTGGTCTCTTTTCTCACTACCATAGATACTATTGTTGTGATCTTTTTTTGTAAACTTAGCTACATGTCACAATACACCAAAAATTCATTCTTTGAGAGTTTGGAACTTTAAATGTTAGGCTACAAAGGGCTCTTGATTTGAACATAGAATTGATTAAAGAAAAATCTCTATATTCTATAGAATATAGAGACCCTTAAACCAAATATCTGTAAACCAAATGCCTGATATCAAAGGTAGAAAAGCTGCCCCATATAACTTTGTAAAATTATGCATATGTGGGAAGTTTAAACAAATATATATTTATTAAGGCTCTTCACAAACTCATGTGTTCTCTCTTGTATTTTTTAACTAATTAATCAGAGGAGGCATCCTACAGAACTCTTCTGTGTTATATGACCTACGACTGAAGTCAAGCATTTCTGATAATATTCACATAACACTTAACAATTAATAGGCATTCAGTACTTATTTGACAGGCTAAGTCTTTGCTTCTCTTCCTCTTTTGTTTAAACAGGGAAAAAAACAAAAATTATACATTCTACAAAAATGTAAACTATCAACCCCAAGTCCTCAGACATGGCTGCTACTATGACTAAATGCACATGAAAAGGAAGGGTAGCCCCTGACATTATCTCTGCATCTGCACAAGGAGTGAAGAATCTGTGTGAGCTTGAAGCACATAGGGTTCAGGGTTAAGGAATCCTGCATGAGGACTCATGCATCTCTCTAGTTTGTGTGTGCGTGTGTGTGTGTGTGTGTGTGTGTGTGTGTGTGTGTGTTTGTTAGTTGCTTTATTTTTCTCACTTTGGAAATGTCTCAACCCTCCAGAAGAAAAAAAAAGAAGAGGAAGAGGAGGAAGCAGCCCATTAACTCTTCACATGGAAAGGAAACATTCCCAAATCCTGAAGAACTTGAGTGAGGTGGGAGGAATCCCAGTGCCTAAGGATGCTGGAGAGAAGGAAGGAAGAATTTCCACTTCTGCATAAGCACAAAGCTCATGAAGATAAAACATTGAAGAGGAGCCAAATGTCAACTAGTTGCTGTGATAGCATTCAAATATATGTATTCATCTTTGACTGCCCCCAGAATTTGCTAAAAATTCCATTTCCTCCTCCACTTTTTTTTCTTCTTATAAGCAGCTTAGGTTGCAGAAAGTGAGATGGTATTTGAAACTATCAACAACTTAAAAAGAAACTAAGCTTTCCTGCAGAGATTCTTGCTTTACAGTGTGAAAGTATAAATACGTTTGCTAATTTAAAGCCCCTGATAGCTCCCCTTCATTCAAAAAGAAGAGAAAAGACTCTGATATGAATGTGCTTATGCCCTGGGGCAAACACACTAAGCATATTTGGGAATCCACTGCCAGCCCCTCCGTCTGCCATGCCAGGCTAGCTTGCAGAGCCCACTGCTCCCGTGCATCTCCTGGGACTGCCTGCTGGAGACCTTCACTCTGGAACTGTCAG
Organism: Glis glis; assembly: GCA_004027185.1. Lineage (NCBI taxonomy): Eukaryota > Metazoa > Chordata > Mammalia > Rodentia > Gliridae > Glis > Glis glis. The sequence continues at coordinate 12,621 of PVJS01009076.1, forward strand.
CTGGTGAGGCACACTGCGGCCACCTTTGACCTCTGTCCCTAATCCATTCTGACACATTCCAGGCTGTCGCACTGGATCATCCTCTCTGGTCCGTTGCACTCCATTCGAGCCAACAATTGGCATGTCCTCTCTCCCATCTGTGTGTTCTAGTTTAGGCTGGGTCAGGAGAGATGTCACTGTTTGTCTCCCTCACTTCTGACAGCTCTCTGATTTTCAGCATTTAACTTTATAAATACTAATGGGACAAGCCCCGCAGTCAAGTGACAAATATATTGATAAATTCAGCATTGTGAAAATATTTTTGTTTGTTTATTGGTTTAGAAGGGCACAGAATGCCCTTTTAAGCACAGGGCTATCTCTATTTTATTTCCACATCCTTTCCACCTTCCTGAGTATTACAAATTGTTATCACCATTATACATTCTTCAAGGCTCATTTCCAATGCCACCAGCTTTGAAAAGCTTTCCTCAGTTTTCCCACAGCAAGTGAAGATTAATCATTCTTATGTCATGTCTAAACATGTTAGCACTATATATTCCCTTTATGCAGTTCCTCCAAACAAATACAAAAAATTGCTATCATTGTAGTCTCTGCTTCAGACAGCTCATTAGGTGCTGGGTATATAGTAGTCCAATAGGACTCTTGGCATAGTAAGGGGTCCACATAAAATTACATAGTTAAGACAGATGAGTGTAAAGGAGGTAAAACAACTATTACAAGGGAAGTATTAATTATCTCTCAGGGGATCAAGAAAAGTCACATGAAAGGAACACAGTAATTATATGTACAAACAGACTTAGCTTTGAATTTCCTTTCCAACAGTTACTACATACTAGATCTTAAGCAAGGAGTACAATGTATTTGGCCTGATGTATACACAAAATCAAAACGATAAGCCAGGAGTGGTGGTGCACGTTTGTAATCCCAGTACTTGGCAGGCTGAGACCAGAGGATCCAGGTTCGTGGCCAGCCTCAGCTACTTAGTGAGGCCCTCTGCAACTTAGTGAGACCCTATTTCAAAATAAAGAATAAAAAATAGGGCTGGGGATGTAGCCCAGAGGTAGAATGCCCCTGGGTTCAATCCCCAGTACAGCAAAAAAAAAAAAAAATCAAAATGATGATAACTAACTAGTATGCATATTCTGGGGACTGAATGCCATAACTGAATGAGATCATGAATGGCACACATTTAGCCCAACTAAGACTTTAGTAGTGCGTGCTTCATTCATCCAGGGGAAAGGGGGCCACAGAAAACCAAGCCAAAATGAAAACACTATCAGTAATTTTGGCAAAACATGGACAACCCAAAGACACATTGACTAAGTCAAAAGCACTGACATCAGTGGGTCCAAAATGAGTGAAATGAAGTGGCCATAGCACTTGACAGTGGTGGAAGAGCCTTCTTTCTGACTCTTCAGTAGCTTCACTATGTATATCATCATCCTGAACAAAAGGTGTCACCTCCATGCCACAAGCAACCAGTGTGTGTGTGTGTGTGTGTGTGTGTGTGTGTGTGTGTGTGTTGGGGGGTCATGGCTCTAAAAAGAGTGATTCAAGGCCCACATATGCTCTTGGGGGGACTATGCCCCTGTGTGGTGGGCAGAGGGCACAGGGTAGGTAGAAAGTGGTTGGGTGTACTCTACATGATATTGACATGAATCTAGCATGAGGATGGATCCCCCACTTTATAAGAGTTTCTTTTCATATTTCAGAATAGTCATCCTGACAATGAGGTATAATTTTCTTTCAATCCCTGCTTCAGATGAGGAAGGAACTAGTGACATTATTTTTGTTGGCAGGACAGAGGCCGTTCTCAAGGACACTCTCTCTGCCATGGCAACTGGATTCCCAGTGTGAGATCAGGAGTCAAAAGGATCCTGATTCAGTATAATCTAGGTTTCTGACCAGACTATGGTGGTCAAAGAAGCATATCTAGCCTACTTTTTCTACTCTTCTTACATATAGATTTATTCCCTCTTCCAAAGTGATAGTTTGGGCAGTGAGGAAAAGTGAAATTCTCTTCTTTCTTCCTCTTCTATTCCATTCATTGTGGTTGAAAGCAAGGATCTAATCCTTTCAGTACTCAGCCTAATGCCCATACTAAAACCTAATAGTACACAGGATAAGTATTTGCAAGAAGTATTTTGAGTCTGGCAGGTTGGATAACCTACAAAGTTAGAAAAGAAGAAGTGGGGCTTGGTGCGAGGTTCTGGCATTAGACAAATTTGCATTCGTTGGAACTAGATGTCCATCCTGGCCAAGACATTTAAACTCTTGGCAACACACTATCATTGCCAGTAACGGGGACTAGTGACACTTAACTCATCGAGTTGCTCTCTGGCAGGTATGGGTCATCACTCAGCCTTTACCACTCTGGGACCCCATCACCTTCACGGGGATTCATGGAGCCAGTGGCAACATTTGCCGTTGTTATTTCTAGCCTAGAGAAGAGTACTTACAGAGGTTCTCAAGAATGATATAGCTTCCCTCATTGATGTATTGTCCAAAGTCTTAGGGCAAGGAGTGTTACCTGGAACCTCCCAGAGAAAAGAGTGCAGAGAGAGCAAGCAGATCATACATAAACTTCCCTAGAATTCTGATCCCTCTAAGCTAATAATTTCCTACAGTATTTCAATAAAGTCATAAACTCTCAGTTGAACTCAGCATAGGACATCATTATAGCCAGAGGTCAAGCAATCAACAGAACTGTTCTAGTTAAAGAGTTAGAACAATCCAAGCCACTCCAGCTAGATTGTTAAACCTAGAATATCTGCTAAGAGGACCCACATCAATCAAACCAATTCATCATTATATCCCATCTACCCTGATACACTACCTTTATGATCAATTTCCATTTCAGAGTTCCCAATTTTATCCACACATGAATAGGCAAGATTATACAATTATTTTGCTAAGTATGCTGTTCCCCAGTGAGTCATACTTTGCCCATGACCCTTAGAATTGCTGGAAATTGAACCTACTTATAATTTTGGAAGCAAGGAGAGGTTGTGAGCATTACTTTGGGGTAGGATCAGGAGTCTCCTGAAAGGAAATTCTCTCCGTTCTTTAGGAAAGTGTGCAAGAATTTTCTTAGATAGTGGAGCAGTAAGCCGGGCGTGGTGGCACACGCCGGTAATCCCAGTACTTTGGGAGGCGGAGACCGGAGGATCCGGGTTTGCGGCCAGCCTCAGCTCGCTCTCTCTCTCTCTCACTCTCTCTCTCTCTCTCTCTCTCTCTCTCTACTTAGTGAGGCCCTCTGCAACTTCGTGAGACCTGGTTTCAAAATAAAGTATAATAAATAGGGCCGGGGGTGTAACGCAGAGGTAGAATGCCCCTGGGTTCAATCCCCAGTACTGCAAAAAAAAAAAAATATATATATATATAGATAGATAGATAGATAGATAGATAGATAGTGGAGCACTAAACAGAACTGGAGGTGAAGGGTCCTCAGTTTCTGTGAAATCTCAATGTATAGGGCCTCAAACCTTGACAATCAATGCCATAAATTTAACATGAGAATATATAATAGATGTAATTTATATTACAAATAAGCTCCTCAAAGGATTATAATTTGAGATTAATTTTTTGAAGTCATAAATCATTTGCTATAGATGACAAGAATTTTATTTATGGGACACACAGAAACTTTCTTTTTCCTTATTCAGGTATCAACTTGGCAATTTAAAGCCCTGAGATAATTTTCTTCTTCCAAGTTCTACAGCACACATATAAGCTATCAACCAGCTGTATTATACTATTTATTCCCACTAAAATATTCAAATGCAGGTGACTACAAATGGCACTCTAAATAACTACTTTCCCATGATGCTATGTACTACCATTATTCAATAGTCTATTGGCCTCAGGGAAATCAATACTTTTTAATTCTAGTTATATTAGGGAAGTAATTTAGATATACTTCCACTTTTATATCCTGAACCATTTCTGGTAAAAGAAAAAATGCTCGAAGTTGAAAAGTCACCATGAGGATTATGGAATAAGGGGTTATTACAGGAATGAGATGTTACACAGTTAAGGAAGGAACTGAAGAGGAGGCATCCAGAAGGAGACATCGAGGCCCAGAGTGGTCATTAGCTACATCCAGCTTCTGAAGTGGGGCAGCAAAAGGAAAGCTCATTGGAAGGTAGATGGGACCTTGTTTGTTCTGGGCATCTACAGACAGGTATATGGTATGTGATCTGCAGCTACTGTTGTTCAACAGGATAATGCATCAGAAAGAAAAGCAGAACAGAGGAAAGCAAGTATAAGCTGGAACTCGCTGGCCACCTCTATATCATTCCATCCAATTAAAATGAATCTGAGAATATTGGCTGCTGTTTCATTTTAGCCTTCAAAATTGGGCAAACTATTCTAGAATGAAAAGAACAAGAGGCCCATAGAAAAATGACGGATTCTAGAATGGAACAAGAAAGGTGTAAGACAAACCTAGAGTGTTGTGTGCAGCTAGAAAGCAGTAAATGCCAAAACCACAACAAGAGAAAGATGGACGGTTTTTTTTTTTCAAAACACAGAGGACCCACACCCAAAGTGTTGACTGTGTTGAATTCTGGGAAAATTCAAGGAATAAAATGCCATGGCACTATTGAATTGTAAGCTCCTAAATTAAAAATACACCTATGAGTCCATGGATAAATAAATAAATGAATAAACAAGAGCTGAGAAACAAGTCTTCTTTAATATATGGAGATGCTTCCTCCTAAGAAAAGTTTAATTTATCTCCTCTTGAATGTGGTTTGGGATCAGTGACTCACTAGAAAAGAATAGCACACTGAAAGGGAAAAATAATAACTTTGTAGTGTAGAAGCCTGACAAACCACCTTAAGTAAGTTTCAAATGCTAAAAAAGATAAGAAGGACACTTTTTCTTTTATCTTTTCTTTCTCTGTGATTCTTAAGCCAGAGAATATAACCTCAGTCAAAAAAGGAGAAAATATCAGCTACCCTATTGTATGGACATTCTACTAAACACCTGACTACTATTCCACAAAATCACTAAGTTCACGAGAAACATGACAAATTGAGAGACTGTCGTAGATTGTAGGAGTCTTGAAGAGACAGGACTACTAAACATAATGTTGTATCTTGAATGGGAGGATAGGATCCTGGAAAAGAAAAGAGAGAAGAGGCTGTGATGTAAAAATAATGTGTAGGTTATTTAATAGTATTGTACCAAATGTTCATTCAAATCTTGACATTGTTATATAAGATGATAGCATTAGGGAAATTCAGGCCAGAAGAAGATGGAAAGTTTCTACAATATCTGTGTTTTTTCTGTGTCTAAAATTATTCTAAAATTACATTTTTATTTTATTTTATATATATATATGTATACACACATACACACACACATTTGTGGTACCAGGGATTGAACTCAGGGGCATTCTACCTCTGAGTTGCACCCCCAGCCCTATTTTTTATTCTTTATTTTGAAACGGGGTCTCACTAAGTTGCAGAGGGCCTCACTAAGTAGCTGAGGCTGGTTTCGAACCTGTGATCCTCCTGCCTCAGTCTCCCAAGTACTGGGATTACAAGCATGTGCCACCACGCCCAGCTGGAGACTTAAAAAATGAGGAAAAACTTCTTGTATGTTCCTCTTTTGCTAAATCTTAACTCCAAATACATTGGGAAGGTTTTTCCGAAATGGAAGTTCCAGTTAACCAAACAGATAAGGAATGAAAGCCACAAGCAAACAATTGAAGATACAGAAATTCAAATTTAGTCCTCCTTTGTTATCTTATGCAATGTAGCTGTTCAAAAACCTTGGTATGTCAGACTGGAAAGATACGAAGTTCCAATCAACTCTATCCCCAATATGATGTTAGAAAAAAATGATGACATTTATCCTTTCTCTGTCATAGTTTTATTTTCAAAGGTGAAATACAGTTGATCAATTTTTTATACTTTTTCTACTAATATTGACATTGTTCATTATTTAAATATGAGTTACTAGAAAGGAAATATGGCTGTCACTAATATTCTGAATTATAGATATTGCAGAGTTTAGAAATATAGATATGGAACTAATATAAAGGACCTATTTTTAGAGAAAAATAATTTTATCTGATCCTTAAAAAAGGGAAAACTTAATTATCACTCTGAAGTTTATTTTTAGGTTAATAAAAGTAAGTTGAGAATTTACAAATGCTTGCCTTATTCACTTTATTTAGGAAGGACATCCCTAAACCTACTTTTTTTTTTATTCATTTGCTATTTTGAGAATGTTATAAAGAAACTTTTACTAGAGAAATGTTGAAAGAATAATACAATGAATGTTCATATACATTTCACCTAGATATGTCAACTAAAATTTTGTCATATTGTCATTCTATCCCTAATTTATCTATCTCTCTCTGTGTATATTTATATCATATTCATAATTGTTCACTAAAATATTTGAGAGTGAATACTGGGCACTCATCATTTCTCCAAGTAAAATAATAAATTATGATTGTAGTATCATTGAATATCATGGTTGAGGGGAACTTCACGGGGACTAAATCTCATTTTGGGTTCAAATATTTTCACAGCATCCTAGGAAACATCATCTAACTTTCATTTGAATGTTCTCTGGATGTATAAAGCTCACTGAATCTAGATTCATCTCCTATTTTATGTCCATGGTTCTGTGTGTTAGGATTATTTAGAAAAAAACTTCATATTCACTTATCCATGGTTCACTCTGCAACATGATATAAATTCTTTTTCTATTCTCATCTATATATTTTTTTTCTTTGCGGTACCGGGGATTGAACCCAGGGGTGTTCCACCTCTGAGCTACACCCCCGGCCCTATTTTTATACTCTATTTTGAAACTGGGTCTCAAGAAGTTGCGGAGGGCCTCACTAAGTAGCTGAGGCTGGCCGCGAACCCGGATCCTCAGGTCTCTGCCTCCCAAGTACTGGGATTACAAACGTGCGCCACCATGCCCGGCTCATCTATATGTTTTTTTATGCCTTTAGAAAATGGTGGGCCTGCAGGTGGCTTTTTCTTCTTATTTTCTCTATTGTTTAAGTTCTTACTAGCATCAACTTATTTTTAAACTTAAAATATTATATACAGACATGCGTGCTTATTGTATTTGTGTCAAGGGAGACTTCGCATACTATTTGAGTTCTCATTGGTGCTGGCTCTCATCACAGAATGAAGAGAAAACCAAAACCAACCAGAAAAAAAAGAAACTACTTTCTTAACCAAGACAGTCTTTCAGATGATGGAAACAAATAGGATCTCTACTTGTGTCTTCTTTTCATCTGGTTACTAGAGGAATTCCTTTTGTGACACCAATTTCATTTCCTTAACATTTGAGATATTCTTTTTTTTTAATCCAGCCTACCCTGCTGCTATTAACTCTTATCATCAAAAAATGATTAGCAAAGCAATGAGATACAAAGAAAGAAACCTTTTTCTATTTTTGTAGACCATGATACTCTTTTCCAGAGAGAATTAATCACCTCCATTCTATAAAAGAAAAATGTGTTGATAACATAATAGGTAAAAAAAGGGACAATCTTCTAGAATCACCAATGGAGCTAAATAATGGTCCATGGTACCTATCCATTTCCTGAAAGTGTCCTTTGTGATCATATATTTCAGTTTCTCATTTTAACAAGAAAGATACAAAAGTCTATCCTAAAGAAATTATATGAATTTACAGAGTTGAAAACTTAGTAGTACATGGAAAGTGATTTATTAACTTACAAAATTCCTTTTTTAAATAATCTCAGATGATTTTAAGGAATTGATTAAACTGGAATTAGCTTGAATTGGAGAAAATATGTAACAGAAATTTTAAAAACCAGTTGGGTAATAGGTATGTACCTAATCATATTTTGGGAGAATACATAGCAAACTTAATTTGAGAAAAAATTATTTATCATTAATATGCATGAGGGGCTATGTTAAGAACAAAGAAAACACTTAAGTGAAGGGCAAGATCCATTTCTAACTTTGTGTTATGTTATATTGATGGACATAAACTTTAAAAAATGTATCAATTGGGATTATTGTGGCGAATTGGAACTTTTACTGTGGCATGGATGTTACTGTTGACAGAACTTTCTTTGATTCATTCATTGAATATGGATCAAGCACCTGCCATTTGCCAGGAATCACTAGCTTATATGCTGCAGAGATAATAATGAACAAATGTGAATCTCTGCCCATGTGGACTTTACGTTTGAGTTGGAGGTGGCACAAAGTAACAAATACATAAAATTTATAGTATGTCTTATGGTAGGGGAAAAATAAAACATGTTAGGGCAATGGAAGTGGTGGAAATGAGATCGGTCTTTTTATAGAGTGATTAAGGATATCCTTACTGTTGAGGTAATAGTTGAGTAGAGATACAAAGTAACTGAGGAATGAGATAAATGGGTATATCCAAATGTCCTGATGGTGGAGAGTGCCTGGAATGGACCAGGAACAGCAAAACCACCAATTTTGAAGCAGAGGTTGGCAGAATAAAGTGAAATCTTGCAGGACATGAGGTCAACTATGGAATGGATATGGGGTTGAAGGGATGGACAGCATGGACAGATCATGTAGAGCTTTAAAAGTTAAAGTGTCTAATTTTTTTGAGTGGGAAGGCTTTTGAATAGCAGAGTGACATTTGATTCATGTCAAACTCATTATGGCTATTTTGTAGGCAACAGAGGCTCTCTGACAATTATCCAGTGTTATGGTTTGGGAATAGATTGTCTCCTAGAAAAACTCATGTATTGGCAATTAAAAATGTTCCGAGGTGAAATAATTTTGAATAATGAGGGTAAATCTACTGGTGGATTAATGGATGTACTGGGTATTAAGTAGACAGGTAGGGTGTGGATGGAGGAGGTAAGTCACTGGGGGTATGGATTTAAGGATTATATATGTCCATTGCGCCCTCCCCTTGCTCCCTCTCTCTGCTTCTGGCCTCATGATGTGAGAGCAGCATCATTCTGCTTGACCTGATGCCACCTCCACTGCCACATTTTATGCAGGGGAACCCGTCCCATGGACTGAAATAACTGAAACTGTGAGTCCTAACAAACCTTTCCTCCTCTAAGTGACCAAAATACCCAGTGATGGTAAAGCTGACTAAAACATCCAGTGACAAAATATGTTACATTTCCTTGTATGACAATGGACAACCTAACATGTTCACATGGCAGTAGCCATGACTGTAAAATGGGGATATTGCCACCCTAAGATTAGAGCATAGTACCAATTTGCTTAGGTCATACATGTGATCCTACAGTTGAAACTCTAGGCCAACTTTGGACAGAGAGATGAAAGCAAAGGTCTGAGTAAGCTAAGACAGGAAAAAAATCACATGGATAAAGTACACAGACTCTACTGCAAACATCTGTGTATTTTTAGCTCTTGAAATTAACTACTATTTTTTTAAAAGGCTCATAAGTAAATGGATATCTAGTTAGGGCCACATTTTCAGCCCGTTTCAAGTGTTTATACATTTAATATTTGTTTAACAAGAAATCTATAGCTAGTTAATTAGATAGCATGCTTAATATCTCATTTTCTTTAGTCGTATGGGTAAATGCTAATTAAATTCCTGAGCATTCCTCACAAGTGTAATGTAATAATAGGAACATCGTCACACACTTATTGGTTCTGCAGATTTGAATTAATTACATTGCAACTAGATTTATCTTTCATATATTTATACCTCAATAGGTGCTTTTCCCTGACAATCATGGGGGATTTAATTTACATACCACCACCTTATTAATTCTAAATTAAATATGTTTAGTAGGAGTTTAAAACTAGCTGAAGCTTGAGTTAGTGATATTTCTTCCACACATCTGAATTTTGGATTTCAGTGCCTGAAATTCATGTTGCCTTGTGCTTCTAAGAAAAGAATAGGGACAATGTATAAGGCAATAAGAGTGACCACCAAATTTAACTTGGAAACAGGCCAAGGAGTCTGCTACTAAACCATGCTTCATCAGCATACTATTTGGTCAACTATTTCCTCTTCTCTACCTCTAGGCATGAGATGAGACTTTATATATATAATATATTAATATATTTTACTCTTACCCTTTCTCTCCATTCCCACAGATGCTGCTGCCTTCATCCTGAATCCCATCACCTATCATCTGGGCCATTTTTAATAGATTTCTTCTTATGCTCTTTCTAGTCTTTTTGTATCTATTCCCCACACAGCCACAAGAGTGAGCATTCATGTGTCCAAATTATGAGTTTATCACGCCTCTCTTAGGATGCCTAATCTCCAGAATTTATTCCAGATTCTTTTCCAATGGCATGTAACATCTTTTAACTTAGTCCTATAATCTCATTTTTCAATTTCTTCTTACTAACTTGCAAGTCTAGACAGTAATATGAAATTCCCAATATACCAATGCTTGTCTATGTCTTCTTAGACTACTGTTCCCTGTCTTGGCTAATTCTAGCCCACCTGTCAAAATTTGAATGCATGATGACTAAATGAAGAAACATATATTTGTGTTGATCCTGAATTATCAAGTGCCAAGTTTATTTTATTTTGGGAGGGGATAACTCTCAACATATAGATTGTGCAAAGTATAAGGAACTTCTTCCTCTCCTGATCCTAATTAGTGTTCCCTTCATGTGCTCCTGGAGTACTTCCCTTTAGCACAGGAATGACCATGCTTTTTCTGTTTCCTAATTTGGCACTCCCCTTGAATCCAGAGACTCCCTTGTAGGTGTTTAATACATATATTCAATAATTATTTACTAAGCACCTACTCTGTATGCTATTTGCTGGAGAAACATACAGCATGGAATAGAAAGGAAGCAATTCATCAGTTGACAACCAAGAGTCATGATAAGAGTAATTCAATGCTATCCATAGGGTAGTGGCTAGGAGTAAAGGCTCTGACGTCCTACTGCAGGGTAAGTTACTTAATAGCTCTAACCTGAAACTCTTCCTTAAAAGGAGCAAAGGGATACTTAAGGGTCCTGTGAGGAACAAGTAAATAACTCAGTTAAAGTACCTGGATGATCTATTCGTATGAGCTAGTTGAAAAATGCCCAGTACAATCAGCTGATGTGTTGAGAAAATATCCAAGTTTAATAAATGTAAATAGGTGCCCACAGTAGGTATTCATAAATATTAGCCTTTATTGGGTAAATAATTTGTACTTGTTCATGCAACAAAGGCTCAGTGTGTTCTTCAAGGCAAGTAGTGTAGAACAGACAATAATGCCCCATCTCTTATTTACTCATCAATAAATAACAAACGTGTAGGACAGGTAAATAAACAAGAAAAAATGAATAATTGAGAGCCTGCAGTTTCATCAATAAATCATGCATTTTTCTCAGGTTGACAGAGAACTGACTTTTTATTTGATATTAGTGTTTCTGATAGCTTAAAATTTTGAAAGAAATTTATAGTTAGATATTTCAAAGAGAATAGCTGCAAAAGAAATAATATTTTAGAAGTGTGTATATCTATATGGCCAAATTATAAATTTGTTCAAAAATTCAGAGAATCAGAGAACTGATGAGCTAAGAAAGAAAAAGAAGCAAGATTGGTTTCAGACTAGTTTCCTCAAAAATACTATCATACTGTAATAATACAGCCCTTTGCAATCTTCAAATAAACTTTCCTAAGGATTAGCATATTTAACACTGAGGCTCATAGAAAGATAAGGAATTGCCAAGCACAGAGTAAGAGAAAACAACTCATCAAAAAACTCATCACGGGCCGTGTGACTCAGCTTTCTGTTATTGAAGCAAAATGCCTGAGGAAAACTTTATTTTGGCTAACAGTTTTGGAGATTTCAGTCCATAGATAACTGGTCCTATTGCCTTTGGGCCTGTGATAGGGTGGTAGAACATCACATCATGGTTGGACCAGGTACTGAGGAATGCTGCTCAGCTCATGGTGGCCAGGAAGCAAAAAGATAGACAGGAAGAGTCCAGGGTCTTGTTATCCCTTCTGAGGGCACCCATGAGGCCTCAAGTCTAAAAGATTCCACCACCTTCCAACAGCAGCACAGGCTGGTACCAAGCCTTCAACAAATGGCTTTGGGGGAACATTCCAGATACAACCAATAGCACAGATATGGTGGCATGACTGGTGCTACAACTCTGGGTCTCTTTTCAACGCCACCATTGTACTTTCCCAAGCTCCTTAAAAAGTGTCTATTCCACTCATCTGCTGAGTTTGAGAAACACTTTTGTTTTTTAGGAATTTAAATAGTAAGACTATCTTGTTTAACTTTGATTTAAAAAGTTATTCAGGCCAGGCGCGGTGGCACATGCCTCTCATCCCAGTATTTGGAAGGCTGTGACAGGAGGATCACAGGTTCGAGGACAGCCTCAGAAATGTAGTGAAACTCTCAGCAACTTAGCAAGACCCTGTTTTAAAATAAAAAGCAATGGGGTGGAGCTTGGAGGGAGAACAGAACTGGGTTCAATCCCCAGTACCTACACCCCAAAAAAGTTATTCAGAATTCAACAGAACAACAAGACCGTATTTATATTTAATAAGAAAGTAAGTCGTGCTTGTTTGAACCTTACGAAAGGATTCATTGTGTGTTTGGCTGACAGTTTTGTCATAGAGAGGAAATCCTGACTTTTGAGTGGGGAATTACAGTGTTTACCTGTTCCTCAATGACTTAAGATCTATTTAAAATCAGGAGGAGTCCTCTTCTACTGTGAACAGAAAAAGCTGGAGCTGAGTTGAGTGAGGATAGACTCAGGGAAAATACTGTGAGTCAGGCATGGTTTAGAGGTAGGGAAGGCTGAATGAACCAGGAAATGGATCTTGGAGAGTTATAATAAAAATGTTAGCTCAAATCCAAAAAGCAGGGAGAGAAATAAAGAAGCAATGAAATGGGAAGACACTGAGGTTCTATAATAATTGGTAGAGAGATGTCAGTATGAATGAAAGCCCCGTATTAAAAGTCAAACAAGCTGGGCATGGTGGCGCACACTTGTAATCCCAGTACTTTGGGAGGCGGAGACCGGAGGATCCGGGTTCGTGGCCAGCCTCAGCTCTCTCTCTCCCTGTCTCTCTCTCTCTCTCTCTTTCTCTCTCTCTCTCTACTTAGTGAGGCCCTCCGCAACTTCATGAGACCTGGTTTCAAAATAAAGTATAAAAAATAGGGCTGGGGGTGTAGCGCGGAGGTAGAATGCCCCTGGGTTCAATCCCCGGTACCACAAAAAAAAAAAAGTCAAACAAAACTGAAAACACACACATACATTTTTTCCATTCCATCAGTTTGACAATGAGGGTAATAGAAAACATCTATTTCTAGAAAAATAGGAAGAAACATTATAACATAGATATTTTGTATTTTCAACTAGAAGACAAGTGTTAAGACATAGTTCCCAGGTCTCAGTCCCATCTGAGATTCCAAGTGTATTTTCTTCTTAGAATGGTGATTGAAGAGCATTGTTTACCCATATGCTGAGAGCATGGGACTAAAGATATAAGTTTCTTAGGTAAATTGAAATGCAACAAAATTAACTCATGAAGCAACCCAGATTGAATTTATGGTCATTAAATTTCAGGAAGGTCTGAGGTCATGGGAATAAATATCTCCTCACATTCAGTCCTATATTCAAAAATTGATCTAGTCATGCCATCTATCCCATGTCTAGAAAGGAGAGTCAGTGGTGGCACACACCTGTAATCCCAGTACTTAGGAGGCTGAGACAGGAGGATCACAGTTTTAAGGATGGCCTCAGCAACTTAGTGAGACCCTCACAACCTAATAAGATCCTGTTTCAAAATAAAAAATAAAAAGGTCTGGAGTGTAGCTTGGAGGTAGAATGCCCCTGAGTTAAATCCCCCATACAAAAGAAGAAGAAGAAGAAGAAGAAGAAGAAGAAGAAGAAGAAGAAGAAAGGAAAGAAAAATATATTACATCTGGGTTGGAACATGCTCCCACAAGACACAGTCTCAAATGCTACACATCAAATTGAAATCCTAAAAGATCAAAATTCCCCAAAATATAATTATATAATTTTGGAAAAAAACTTAAAATTTCTTTCAAAAGACAATTATTTGCATCTTTTAAAGATAATTTATTTGAGAAACATATAAACATGATAGAATGTCTCATAAACTAGTTTTCACAATAAAATATGCAATAATAACATGGAAACATAGAACTTGGGAAGCTGATGGTGTCACTCTCAGTTCAAGGCTGACAACCCCAGGCCATGGGGACCACTGGTCCTGAAGTCCAAATGCCAGCAGGTTTGGAGTTCTCATACCCAAGGCAACAGAAGAAAAGTCTTTGCCAGCACATAGAGTGAGAAACCATTCATCTCCTGTATTTGTTCTCTCCAAGCCCTGAATGATCAGATGGTCCCCAAATCTTCCCTATTCCCTATTATACTCAGACTCACACACTACCCTACTCTGGGAACACTCTCACAGACATTCCCAGAATAATACTTCAGCAAGTTTCTAGGAGTTTCTTCTTCCTAACATAATGCGACTATCCTGCACACAATCAAAAACATCCTAATCCCTACCCCAGATCTGCGCTTTCTTCCACTATTGTACAATAGCTTTAAAAAAAAAGGTGGGGGATTGTGGTTTGGGGGATTTTTGTTTTTGAAATTTCAACACTTGGGATTCAATCTTTAGGGGCTGCAATTTTTAGAATTTTAGAATTTAAGGTTTGGGACTTTAAGGATTTTGATCTTTTGGGAATTGTGTCTGTCAGGATTGTGATCAACACCAATCTCATCTCTTGCTAAAAATATCAGGCTGTAGAGAGACAGGAAAGGGTCTGACCCAGATACAGGATGTTAGTTGGAGGAAAACAAATACTAAATATCAACAAAACAAAATCCAGACTTACCTGGAAACCAATGTTCAGTTTTGAAAGTATGCTTTAAAATATTTTGGATAAATTATTTATTATATAAACATGTTTCAGAAATTATAATCGGAGGACTTGGTGTGATTTAGGAGTGTTTGGGTTATAAAAATGAAAGAGAAATATACCAGAAGCAAGACCCACCTGGTTTTTCATTCATCAATAGTAAATCTTTGGAAATGGAACATCAGCTGTGTTTCTCTAAACTTTTTTTTTTGGAAGATACATGACTTTTATAAAATTGAGGATAGAAAACTTATAAGAGGGGACTCTAATGAGTGCCTAAATTGGATAAAATCTTAGAGATTATGAGGCCCATTTGTCCCATTTCATTTCACAGGTGAGAAAATTGAGTCTCATAAACACCAAAATGACTTTCTGGAGGTCAATAACAGATTGATTGGAACTAGAATCCAGGCCTTCAGAGTCCCCACTTCAGTGTTCTTCCTGCTACAAATCCAAATAGACTGGATTAACTCAAGGCACTAAGTAGGTCCTTTTCCACCCCCCCCATCTTGCTCCCTGATTCCCAACAGCTCTCCATCCAGGTCTTCATTGCCACTCATTCTTCCTTCCACTGCTGTGTGAAACTCTTGCTTAAAGCCCAAGCCCAAGCACACTTACTGGAAATTGCAGGCCTGAATGTTTCAGAGAGATGCCTGGAGGACCTATTTGGTTATTGATGCTCTGAGAAGCATGAGCTGTATTCTTTTGAAATGGACAGATGATGACAACGGCTTTTATACAGAAGTGGTATTTTCTTCCCTGAGGGCTTAACTGCAGGAGGTATGTGAAATATGAAAGGATTACTTCATTTTGTTTATTTATTTATTTAGTCTTTATACAATCTGTGGCCATCACCTCCTCTCATCAAACTCTGACCCGCAAATTCAATTAGAGAGCTTTCCTGGAAGTTTGCTCTTTCTTGAGGTTCACCTGCAGGGTAAGAAAGAATATATGTTGGCCAGAAATCAAAGACAGTGCAAACATCCTCTGCTCAAATTACTTTGAGTCCATATTTCTATTAAATTTCCAGTAAAGTATGCTCAATAAATCATAGCATTTGAAATTAATTGTTTCAATGAGGCATTTAATTCTGCACAATCCATTGCTCTGGGTGTATATTAGCTAAATATTTATGAGTTGATTATTTCCAAAGCAGTCAGATTTGTTAAGGATGGAAGATAACTATCTTCCCGTATGATTTGCCCAAGATTTTTTTCTAAGTGATTACCAAAATGTCAAAGTTGTAAAGAATGTTTGTACATTTTATAAAAAATGAATTGTAATGAGTCAGATTTTCAATTACTGTCCTAGCCTGTTTCACAAAGCGTGGCATAAAGTGTGGCAGTTTAAAGCTATCTTTCACATCTCTATCCATCAAGTTCCATAGAATTTAACAGCCAAGAGTGTCCTCCTGAACACAAGTTATTCATTGTAGGGACACCAGCCAACTACCCTAGGTCTAAAGCAGTAGCCCCACTAAAAACTCTGATCAAACAATTGAGCATACTTGCCATGAAGTATCTAAAAAATAATAAATGAAGAAAAGGAAATAAGTGTGCCCAAATCTATAATTTTACAGTCAATTATTATTGTGGCTATACAATGGAAAACTTTAGGTCTCATTAGAGAGTTACAGATTAAGCTGGTATTAACTCCTGCTAGTAGCTCTTCTGTGAGATTGTGAAAGCTACATATTTTTTTCTTCTTATACTTCCTCCTTTTTGTCATTATAAAATCTTCAAAGGCAAATTTCCTACAGGGTGGGTTCCTTTTCCTGGAATTCCCTCCCCTTCTTGTTAACCTGATGAATTTCTTCTTACCCCAGGCTTAATATCACATTTGTCTACCATTCAAACCTATCAATAATCCATTCTTTATTCTCTTTTTCTTTTCTCTTTCTCACTCTCATGCCCTCCCCTTTTTCTGGTAGTGGGAATGAACCAAGGGACATTCTCTCTCTGAGTTATACCCCTAACCCTAGGGTTTTGCTAAGTGGATGAGGGTCTCTAAATTGCTGAGGCTAGCCTCACACTGTAATCCCCGTCTCAACCTCACAAGTATTACAGGCAAGTGCCACAATGCCCAGCTTTCATTTACGTCTTCGAAAAATCTCTTTTGCACAGATATCTCTCTCTCTTACAAGGTGCTCAGCCACAAGCACATCACTTAATTTCTCTCAAATTGTTTCTTCATCCAAAGGTGCCACAGTACATAACTTAAGTTTCTTACCTTATTTATGGACCATAGACCATGCTGTAAAGCACTAAACAAGGGGTCTATAGTATGAGATTATCAATCTTTTAGGCAGTATGAAATTTTGATGAATGTAAGATTAACCATTATTATTAAATTCCTCTAAGTCTCCCATAAAACTCACTAATCAGATGTCCCCCCTAATCTGTGGGAGCTAGATAGAATGGGACTTAGAAGGGACTTAGAAGGGAAGAAGAAGAAATCTTTAGATGGACAAAGAAGGTGACCTAACTGAGGGAGTTGGGAGGGGGGTGGAGGGAAACACACTATAGCACATGATGTACATACACAAACCTGTAAGTCTCAATCACTATCCGGAGCATGAAACAGAGGGAAGGGGGAGGGAATAGGGTGGGATTGGAGGGAGGGCTAAATGTGCAATGTGTGCATGTATGATGTTGATACCCTGACATATATCAAAATGTATAATTACAATGCACCAATAAATGAACATAAAAAATAACTCTAAAAAAACTCACTTTACCTCCAAAGTGATATGTGTTTAATAATTCATATTTCCTAAAAGAATCTAAGATTTTGGAAAGTTTTGTGTTTATTATTCCACATACTAGAAAGGAAACATGGCCATTTCTTTGCTACATTGACCCTGGTGTAGCATTGTCATGTGTGTGTGTGTGTGTGTGTGTGTGTGTGTGTGTGTCACTGGGGATTGAACTCAGGGGTGTTCGATCCCCAAGATACACCCCCAGTCCTTTTTATTTTTTGTTTGGAAATGGTCTCCTCTAGGTTGCTGATTGTCTAGCTATCATCAAACCTGCAATCCTACTGTTACAGCTTCTCAAGTACTGGGATTATTGAAGCAAAAAGTGATTTGCCTTGTATAGTAAGTTTGAAATCTGTAATGATTAGAACTAAATTATATGTCTCATCCTGTATAAAAGTTCCATTCGTTAATTTATCGATCTACCCACCTGTTCACCCAGATGCATTCATTCATGTTTTTGTTCAGAGCACCTATTTTGATTTCCAGGTCTATTACAAAACATATTTGGCTACAGAATGTCCTAGGTCAATTAATGGCATCACTATAACAAAACGGAGGATGCATGTGTAGTTTTTGTTGCTTACACACAAAAAAATTACTTGGAAATTGTAATTTCCCCTTTGTTGTTAAGTTGCCTTCCTTACCTACTAGAAATGTAAACATGCAGATATATTTATATCAGAGACATAACAAAAACTGTAATAGTTTACATGTAATATATACATATCCATTCATTAGTTAAGCAAATACTAATTTAAGGACAACTATAGGCCATGCAGCCTACTAAGCACTAATGACTCAAAGTTGAGGAAGGCATAGTCATTTCTGTGTAGTGCCCTCCACAGAGCTTGAGAAGAAACACAGATTGTCCTACAGTTATTGAATTAAATACAGGTTGTGTGTGTGTGTGTGTGTGTGTGTGTGTGTGTGTGTGTGTATGTTATGCATGGGCAACAATAAACATGTTATGGAGATTAGGGAGGATAGGGAAGTGTTACCAGAAGGGAATCTGTTTGGTCTAGGTCATGAGATCTGAGTCTCAAATGTGTGAGTGTTTTCCAGGCAGGAAATATATCTAAAATAAGGGATTATACATGAATGGTCATGGAGCTTAGAGATTTTGTGGAACATGTGTGAAGAAAACATTAGTTTTAAGCTGTTAAAATCTGTTTTGAAACATCATTTAAGAACTCATTGCAAGCATTATGCATGATCTAACTTAGCAAAAGAGAGAAAACATGAGCTTAGAGTTAGATATACCTGCTTTCAATGATGACAATATAAAAAAGAGATAATTTTCTGACATCTGAGTAATATTTTTCCCATTTAAACTGCATTTAAAAAATCTGACAGCATTTTGTAATGATGCCTAGCTTGCTTGGATTTCACCAGAATTAAATGAGGCAATGTACAGAAATCATTCATAAAGTGCTATGTCACATGAGCATTAAAGAAATGTCATTCCCTGTAATCTTAATACCTGGGAGCCTGAGACAGGATTGCAGGTTCAAGACCAGCCTTAGCAACTTAGTGAGACTCTCAGCAACCTAGAGAAATCCTGTTTCAAAATTAAAAAAAATAAATAAAAAGGGCTGAGGGGTGTGAGGGCATGTAGCTCAGAGGCAGATTTCTCCTGGTTTCAATACCTAGTACCACACACACACACACACAAAGTCACTCTCTTGTCTTCATTGCTTACAAGCACTGCCAAGTGAAATTTCATCTGTCGAGTTGGGCTATACACCCATTAAAGTGTGTCCCCAGGAATGTTGCTTGAAAACAAGTAATACTGTTTGTTGTTTTTCTTTATTGTTTCTTTAATTCACTTATATCTTACATCTTTTACATACTAGATTAGGCTCATACTCAAGACTCCACCTTTGGTTATGTTCTTGATAATTTCTGATTAGGAAAGAACTAGATTATTTTAGACTTCAGTGAGACAATAAGTCATTAATGATTTTGAGAACTGGAGTGTCTGTAATGCAATTTCAATGCTACTTTGTTCAGTGTTTAACAATATGACTTATGAATTTATGGGCACTTAATAAAGTTAAGCTTCTGGACACAAATTAGAAGGTAGCTTTCTCCAGTGAAATCCTTTGAATCATCAGAGAAGAATTAGTTTTATTTTCATCATTATGTAAAGAGGCAACTTTGGCCTCACATGATCGTAGCCCTCTTCAGATGATGACAGTTGTTTATCTCACAAACACACAGAGCTCACCCTGCCTTTCACCTTTCCATGCTTTCTCTGTCAACAGCAGACATTTATTATCTGCAGGAAAAAAGAGATTACCTTAAGCATTGCTTTTACTATGATTAATGTGAAGAGTAATCATTGAAGGGTACAGTTTCACAAAGGAAACAAATGCCTGCCTTTATGGATTATTGAAAATCATAATGTTTCATCTTCTGTAGGAAAATGAAATGATCAAATACCAGTTCGTGGTATTCAAAGGAAATATAGATACCATTTAGATACAGTCAGCGTTCATCCATAAAGTAGGCGACGTGGTGTGTGGTATTCACGTCTGCATTGAGACTCTTGAACAAGATGCATTGTGCTGTAGAGGACAGAGTTGAAAGCAGAGTCATGCAAATGTGCTTCAAGTTCTTGATCTGTTGGCAGACATGAAATGTCATGATAATTTTTTAAAAGCTATATTTATTTATTTATTTTTGTGGAACCGGGGATTGAACCCAGGGGCATTCTACCTCCGGGCTGCACCCCCGACCCTATTTTTTTTATTCTTTATTTTGAAACAGGGTCTCACGAAGTTGCGGAGGGCCTCACTAAGTAGCTGAGGCTGGCAGCGAATCCAGATCCTCCGGTCTCCGCCTCCCAAGTACTGGGATTACAAGCATGTGCCACCACACCCGGCTAAAAGCTATATTTATAAAACACTTACAGACCCATCGTTTCATTTGGCCCTCTCAAGATCCCTCAGATAAAGGTAGAAACTTATCTTTATTATGCAATCATTTAATCAGCAAGTCCTGGCCGCTCTCTGTATCTCCAAAATATGTCCTAAACCCACCCATGCTCTCTATCTCCATTAATACCGCCTTAGTCCAGGGCTCCATCATCACTCACCTGGACTACCTCAAGTCGGCTAACTGGTCTATTTCAATTTGAATCACTGTCATCTCTTTTCCACATGGAAGCCAAAGTAATCTTTCTAGAATACAAACTATCCCATGTCACTCCCTTGTTTAACCTAGTTTGGTGGCTTCGCATTGAATTCAGAATAAGATCTGTATTTGTAATGAACGTCTATTAATTTCATGTCATCTGAAGTGAGTGGGTATATGCCCTGGCACCTAGCAGGCAGCTGGGTTTTGACCTAGTGAATACGCTTTGCCCCACCCAAAGGCCTAAAGGACCCTCAGGCTTCCACCAGTTCTTTCTAGGCCCTTTCGGGTTCTACTACCTGCATCCGTAAGGTTCTTTCACCTTCTACTTATTATCCAGTCCCCAAACCACGTAGTTTAGGATTTGTCATGATAGCATCATATATCCAGGTACCAAAATATCTTTCTGTTGTCTAAAGTGGTGTAACAAATCACTACAAGAGTAGGGGCTTTAAACAGCATTTATTTTGCCTATGAATCTATTATCTGGACAGGAATTGGCAGATATAGCTCATCTCTGCTGCATTAGACATCGTATGGGGCAGCTGGAAGGCTTCAGATAGAATCATCAGAAAACTTCCTCACTGATAGGTTTGCTTGTAGTCCAGAAAGACTCAGATGACTGAACGTGGACCAGTTGGAGCTCTTTGCACACTACCTTCTATCTCTAAGAAATATCTCCGAATCATCTGTCCGACATGATAGCTTCAGTATAACTGGGCATCTCGCCTGATGATTGAGAATTCTCGTGGTGTGAGATTCCAAACTCAGCCTTTGGGTCAAGATAATTAGTGCTGTTGCTTTTAGCACCTATATTTTAGGTGATTTTTTGTTGAGGTACAAGCATCAAGTTTTAAAAAATAATAAAAAGAAAAAGATTACTTTCCAGGCACATTGAATGCAACCCATAGTGGAGAAGCCTGAATTACTTATCAAGGTTTCTGATGGTATGGATGGAAATTTTCTTACTTCTATGTTGCAGATGAGGTCACTGAAATTCAGAAAGGTGATAAAGAAAGAGATAGATAATAAGCATAGATAATAAGAGATGAGGTGAGGATTCAAGTCAAGATTTACTTACAGATTTTGCCATTATTAACTCCCAGTTGGCTAAAAGTGGGGTAAAACCTGCATTGTAGGAGTGATGAAGGGAAAATTGTGTAAGATCAACATTAAGAATAGGAGTGCCAGGCATGGTGGTGCACGCATGTAATCCCTGTACTTGGAGGTTGAGACAAAAGGATTGCAAGTCCAAGGACAGCTTCAGCAATGTAGTGAGACTCTCAGCAATGTAGCAAGACCCTGTTTCAAAATAAAAAATAAAATTGGATTGGGGGTGTAGCTTAGCGGTAGAATGCCCCTGAGTTCAATCAAAAGACGTTCAGAGACAGCTAAAGAAAATGCCTGTGTTGGGCACACCATGGTTACTCAAAAGTGTTTGCTGAATACTGAAAATATGTTGGAAGTGAAATGAGCACCATCAGGCAGCCTTATATGCGATTAGTCCCCCTTCTAATGCCATCTTTCCTTTGAAGCTTTTCAGTCGGATGCCTTTCTTGAGTTTAGCAAGAAAACAGATCTTTCACTGCTGTCTCTTCTAATCTGCCCATCATTTGTTCAGACTGCGGAACCCCCCTGACAGCTACGGAAGTCCCATTTGTAGGGCTGGCTGTATAATTTGTCTGAGAGAGAATCTCATTGTGCATTAGAGACAATTTATCATCTCCTTAAGAAGGTAATTGCAGCACACAGACCGGAGTTTCAAGAACGCCCCCTCCTTTCTGCCCATTCAAAGCTCGCCTGTATTTTCAGACCCAGATTCAATTCCATATCCTTTTAAAAACCTTCTCTGACCCTTCTTTGGGTCCTATTGTAATTATTGTCACTGCCACTCACATGGTAATTTATCAAGAGCTGCCTGATGACATTTATTCTTACTATTTTCTACAACATTTAATTTTTCAACAAAATATAATATCAACAGAATTAAAATTCCAATATTTTTGAAATTATTAAAATAGATATTTCTCCTCCCTCCACCAATCATTGGATGGAATCTATCCTTATTGGGTGTTAAAGCCTGGATCACATATTTGTGTGTGGGTATAAAGATTATGCATGCTAAAGGGCTGACTTTAATATAATGTCAGATCACATAGATCAGGGAAGATTTTTAGGAAAAAAATATAAAAATTTACCCATAAATTAGGTGATTTGAAAGACTTTTCAAGGGAATTCTAGGTAAATTGACTTGAAATGCTGCTATAGCATGAATTTTATAATTTTAAGAAAAGGATAGGTCAATAGATGAAGTCAAGTTCCAGAGGACTAAATTGCATAGTTCAGTATGCCTATCTGCCTTTATTTCAGAGTTTTAGGGTAGAGTCCTAAGGGCCTAATGCAACTGAAGTCTCTTGTTCTGATGTCAGGCACACCAAACAGGTTTTTTATAATGATATGGCTTCTCTTGGACCTGGCATGTAGACATGTATTGTTCACTCAGGTAAATTATTTCAATGATCCCAGAATCTATTGCCTATTCCTTCATATGGCGCCTAAAACTATTCATCAGCGGTCCCTATTCATGTGTCTGGCTTTACTCCCATACTTTTTGTCGTTATTCTATAACATCACAAAGGCTCTTCTCGTTGACTAAAGATGTTCTGCTATTTAGGAATCCAAATACTTCTCTCCATCTGAAACATGCCTCTATAGTTTTGCATCCCACCTAAATGATTCAATTGCACAAAATGTTCGCCTTGATTTTGTCTTGCAAACAAAGCAGTATGTGCAAAGGCTTGCTGATAAGAGGAGGCGTGATATGTGTTGGGATTTATAAGCAATGCCATCCTACTGTACAGAAAATGCAAAGCAGGCAACGACGGGATGAGAATGGAATACAAATCAGTGCGAATCCCAGGGGCCACTGTGCACCATGGGCAAGGCTCAGATTTTATCCCAATAAAATGGAGAGCCAAGGGAAACTCGCATGTTAGAAGTATTTTCACTTTATGAAAAGAATGCTGGGAGTGGAGCAAGACTGAAGGTAAAAAGATGAATTATAGCACTGTTGCCATAGTCAGGTGAAAAAGTAATGCCAAACTGGATGAAGAGAGTAGCTATTGATATGGGCAAGGGTTATGGACCCAAGACATACTTATCAAGTTAACTCAGAAGGACGACTCAGTAATCTGGTACATTGAGAATAGCTTGGTTGATTCTGTAACTAGAAAGGACAAAAACAGACCTAATCTCTGGACCTTGTGTAGAACAGGAAAACATGCTACTTAAGTACTTGTGGGTATTCATCCAATAAGAACTCTAGTGGGTTCCTCAATTAATTTTCCCAAAGCATTGCAATAACAATTTATGACACCTCTCTCTCTCTCTCTCTCTCTCTCTCTCTCTCTCTCTCTCTCTCTCTCAATTGTTAACTGAAAAGGTTGCCTTACCCCACGCATTGGGTAATCATTCTTACAGAGCCCAATGTTAACATCCTCAAGATTTTTCTAAGCATTGGTTAAATACTTTAACTGTCTAAAGTAATTGGCTTCAAGAACTTGAACACATCAATATTAATAGAGAAATTAGTCTTTGACGTTCCTTTACAAAAAGAATAATGATAAAAATAAATCCGAGGGGTATAGTGAAATGCGAACTAACGAGAGGGAGAGAGAGAGAGAGTGATGGTCTGAGCTCAGTGCTCACTCTCCTGTGTTGGCTGATTAATGGATGTGTGTGTGCTTCCGATTGAAATGCAGATCCAGGCGTGTCTCAGAAAATGAGATCCATGGTAAAGAAAGATGAGGCCCACACGCTTTAACAGCCTTGTTTTTTTCTGGATCTAAGGACTATCAAGGTCTCTCTCCAGTACCCAGTGATTGGAGAGATCAGAGCCTATCAATCTGAAACAATGCTGAATGTAAAAGAGATGGTCATAAGCGCATGGTTAATTGCTCAGCTATGTGATTATACTAGATCAACAATCAGAGGCCAAGGACAGGATTTTAAAGGAAAGTTGGCACAATGCTTACAAGCAGGGCATCAGAGGTAGGAAAACTTAAATAGGTAATTTCACTCCTTGCCCCCAAAAGAAACTGAGACTCCAAGAAAATAAGACACTTACATAATATCAGACAAATAATTAAATTCAGCTGTCTAGCCACAACACCATTACAAATGCCAAAGGATCTGTATGTCTCTCTGTGAAAAGAGCCTCCTTTTTCTCATTTGTTTTATGTATTTAAGAACATCTATTTATGGAAACTAAAATAGAAAACATCTGCAAAGTACATATTAAAGGGCTGGAGGCTTAATAAATGATCATATCTTTTTTATTCAATTTTATGCTGAGATGGCACCAAGCACTTAGCATTGTCTTCTTAATAGTTGCTTCCAAACATTCTAGGGATTTTTTTCTGGTACTAGTGATTGAAACAAGAGGCCTTCTACACCCCCGGACTTTTTATTTTTTATTTTGAAACAAGGTCTCATTAAGTTGCTGAGGGTCTTGCTAAGTTGCTAAGGCTGGCCTCGAACCTGTGATTCTCTTGTGTCAGCCCTCCAAGCACTGGGATTACAGGCATACTCAACCATACCTGGCTTCTAGGGAATTTAAATGGTAGACCACCTGAGCTCTTGCATCCTTTCTTCCTTTCATGATTTTACCTGGTGCATGTTTTTCTAGTCAATACATTTTTCTGCATATCTAATTTCACTCTCCTTCTGAAACCAGCATCACCTCTTAAAAGGGTGACCACAATAAGCTCCGACTGAACTCTTGGCTTCCAATCTGGTCCTACTCCAGGATATTCTCCAAGTATGAGTTGCATAGATTTGTACAAAATGCAAATGTGATTATACCATAGTCATCAAGTTTGAAATCTTTCAATGCTTTTCCAATGCTTCACAGATATACTCTAAAATCTTGAGTGTGCACCCTCCCACTACTTCCCTGCTCTTACCTTGTGTTCTTCTTTGTGATTCATCCTCTCTGATCTTCTTACCAGTGAACAACTAGACTGTGCTCCTTCCTGCAAATGTCCTCCCTTTGCCTGAAATGCATGGTGGTCCCTATTCTCTTTCCAGTCATCTCTTAAGTATCTCTTCGGATAATTTCATGTGTAGTTCCTCAGCAGCCTATGGCTTAGGCCAGGCTAAGCCATATGTTGTATGTGTCCACAGAACCAGTTTCTTTCTTGGAAGTTTGTTGCCTTTGTAACTATATTGTGATTCTTTGCTTGTTTTCCATGTGGACCTTAAATTCCATGAGTTCAAGGATGATGCTTCTGTTTGACCTTACTACAATGCCTGACACATATTGAACATTCAACAGTCATTCATTTAGTACTTTTTGAATTATAAAATCATTTGTGTACAAATGTCTTAGTCCATTTGGGCTGCTATATCAGAATGACAAAGACTGAGTGGCTAATAAATAGCAGAAATTTACCTACCACATTTCTGGAGGCTAGAAAGTTTAAGATCGTGGCTCCAGCAAATTCAGCAGCTAGTAAGGGCCCAATTCTTGGCGCTCACATGGCAAAGAGAGGGAGGAAGCTCTCTGTGATATCTTATAATTAGAACACTAATAATGTTTCTTCCCTAAGGCCTAATCACTTCCCAAAAGGCCCATCTCCATACACCATCATATTGGGGATTAGGTTTCAAGATAAGAATTTTGAGGAGAAGCAAATATATTCAGTGTATTGCAAGAATGTATCTAAGATTTTTTTTAGTTCATACTGTCATTTTAAGGAAAAGAAAATTAAAATTAGGAGAAATAAAGAGATTTGTCAGAAAGTCAGATATAGGTCTTCAAGTCGAATGTTGTTTTATTAGTTATTTTACTTTATTCAACAAGTCCTTGCACTTCTTGTGTATTTTAGAAGAGCTATATATTCCTAATGAATTTTTAATGTCTTTTCCTCTTTCTGAGAACCTTTAGCTAAACATTATATAAATAAGGAATGTGAGCCAAGCGTGATAGTGCACACCTGTAATCCCAGTATTTGGGAGGTTGAAGCAGGAGGATCATAGGTTCGAGGACAGCCTCAGCAATATAGCAAGACACTCAGCAATCTAGCAAGATTCAGTTTCAAAACAAACACTAAGAAAGGGTTGGGAGTGTAGCTCAGAGGTAGAATGTCCCTGGGTTCGATCCCCAGCACCACAAAGAAAAAAAAAAAAGAAAGAAGGAATGTGAGTGGACAGTTTTGTTTGTTTGTTTTAATGTAAAGAAAATTTCTTGATCATATCTGCCAGATGCTAATAATGCTCTCCACATTAAAGACCCACCTGTTATGTTTTAAACAAAATAATACATAAACAATTTTAGTTTTTAACTTTTACAAACACAATGCTCCTCTTAGAAATTACCACCCTTACTGATTGCTTTGAACGGGATTTTAATTAAGAAAAGCAGAAATTACAATACTTCTGAGACAGCTGGGGACTCTGGCCAGCAGCTAGGATTCTTCTATCCTTCAGTTCTTCTTGACTAGACTGACTAATTTCCTTAGCATCTCCATTTATATGTACATGAAGAATTGGAAAGGTTCACATCTTTGCAATCAGAAGTGCTGCACGGATCACTGACTTTGAAGGGGAAGTCAGGTACTCAACCTCTCTCTGCTCTGCCAAGGGAAGGAAAGCCTTTCAGTTCAATCTCCAGTTATCTGGATGCTCTTCTCTGCAGCATGCTAATTGGCTGTTTCCAAGGACACTGGTTTAGAAAAAAAAATGAGAATAAATGTTCTAGCTGCTGACAATCCACATATTATCACCTTAAGCTTAACCTAATTAGACTGAGCCACTAGTCAGAAGTTTTGACCTTCAGAAAGAACACTTACCATCTTCAGTCAACCATGTGTTATTTCCCACCAAATAGTATACCTCAGGAAAGAAAGGTAAATTGTTCATAAAGAGCATGTGACTTGGGAATACACTTGACTCAGTTGTCGCCCATGTATCCAATGATGGAAAAAGACAATAACAGTGTTCACAATAGTATATTAATATTAATGAGCCAGATGTAGTGGCACATGTCTGTAATCCCAGTAATTAGGAGGCTGAGATAGGAGGATCACAGGTCCGAGGACAGCCTCAGCAATTTAGTGAGACTCTCAGCAACCTAGCAAGAATCTTATTTCAAAGCAAAAAAATAAAAATCTGGAAGTGTAGCTCAGAATTAGAATGCTTCTGGGTTTAATCCCCAGTACCACACAAACACACACAAAATTAATGGCCACTTTTCTGGGTCTTTTTTATTTGAATAGTGATTTCTGAAATATTATGAGATAAAACTAAGCAATCTTTATAGAAGATAGAGACTTAAGTTGTGAAAAGAGGACCAAAAAGAAAAATACGTTGTCTCAAATGCTGCAATGCTACAGAAAGTTAAAAGAAAAGCAGAAACAAGCATAAGAGATGATCTAAAACAGACAGAGGCCAGCTGAAGCTCTTCTGTCTTTTCCAAATAAATGGGGTCTAACTGGAATGGAGAAAAAGGAACCTTTTTCCAGGACAGGCTTCCCTGTGGTTGAGAGCACTATCCCAGAAGTTGAGCAAGCCCATGACAGGTTCTTAGGGAGGGTCTACTACTCAAAGTTCAGGTACCTTCTCTCTCTCTCTTTTTTTAATATAGTTTTTTTGGTGCTTTGTAACAATGCATTATACTGAGATTTAGTGTGGAACAGCATAGAATCCAGAGGGAAGTGCACCAGGTGCTGTGTACATGCAAGTTTAGGTAACTTCTAAAGACCAGGCACAATTTGGGAAGCTCATTCCTTCTAGAAGCCCCTGCCCAGGGCTATGTTGAATTTGGACCAGCCAGCTCTGCTTCCTGCAACTAAGCCACCTTCATGTCTACTCTTTCTCCTGAGATTCTGTCACACTCAGAAAACACCCAGTGAGAGGAAGAAGATTGGGATATCAAAAACAATAGCCAGTAGATGGGCATGATGTCATGTTTTGTGCCAAGTGCCAAGGACAGTAGTGTACAGCACCTTGCTCACAGCACACAATGAATAGCAATCGTGTTATTATTGTACTTATATTCTTCAGTGCCTGTGTTTTTCAAAGCATGGTCCTGCTTAAACTACAATAGAATTACCTAAAGTGTTGGCTAGAAATGTAGATTCCTAGGCTCCAATCCAAACTTAAGAAATTAAAATCTCACTGGACAAGGCCCCCCAATCTGTATTTTTGGCAAATATGATCCTCAGTCAGTTCAAACTAACAATTGAGAAGCACTATTGTATGTGCTAGGTATTTTACAAATTTTGTTTCATTTAATCCTTACAATAAAATCTCATTTTGCAGAAGAGAAATCGGGCTCAAGTAGTTCTTATAAATACACAGAGTTTTTATTCCAATTCAATTCTGCTTGACTTCAAACTTTGTCCTTTTAGCTATTTGAAGCAGTGAGGTGTGAAAAAAATCTGAGCTTCTAGGAATTGCTGCTCTGGGAGGGTCTTGGACATGGTTTCAGCCCAGCCTCAGAAGAAGAGGAAAGAAATTAGCAACATGGAGACTGCCCACTACATTGGAGCTGAAGAAGACAGTAATTTAGTGCTCATCAAGGAAGAAAATAATAGCTGGCTCTCTCAATCCCCCACATTTATATGGTAAGCCTTACTTCAAAGTCACCCTGGAAAATTACATGACATTTTTATCACAGTCATTTTCAGACTGGGTCATTATCTTTAACCAAACATTTGTGCCACATTTTGAACAGACACATATATCAGGCAGGCAGTAGATTGTGCCAGCAAATTCGAGGGGAGACGTTTCCACAATCTTTGCAGGCTTGTCAATCAAGAGATGATGGTGATAAGAGAATGAGGGAAAGAAATGTCAGAGGAAAAAGTGTAACCAAATGACAAGCCCAGTTATCAAGCCTGGGGACTGAGACTGGGGACTGGGATTTCAGCTAAACGGGCTATTCCTCTGGTATAAATGACTCGCACTTAAGAGATAATTCTAAAATGTCTACCTCAGACTGGAAACCCACTCCTTGCATGTATTAAATGTATGACCTTGCAAAATTCATTCAACCACTTGGGACACCAGTTGCTTAATAGGGACTAGACATTAGTTAACTTCTCTCTGCTGTGTATAAGTGTGCTCACAGGCTTAAAAAATTCTATCTGTTGACCTACTACTTTCTAGATATCAAATGTTTGGCCTGGACCTTGACCTTCTGAACTGACCTCCACCAAGCTGTATAAATATATATACATCCCGGGGTCTATTTGCAAATCCAGTCTATATTGTCACATTCATCACAAGGGCTTAACGCCAAAGGTATTTTATTTACAGCCAGAAGGTCGAAGCTCCAAATTGAATACCCGATACATAACTCTCTGTGTGACTTTACACAGGATCTATCCACTCTCTGAAGTTTAGTGTTTTCAAAGTAAAAGTGAGTTAAGAATAGTTGCCTTTAGAAATTATTACATATGAATAATTAAATACTTTAATTGTTTCCAAGCATCATGCCTGAAATACGATGCATGCTCAGATTATCACCTGTGTAGCTCTGACCATTCTCTTTTGAAATATGGATTCATAGTAGCTCCCTAGAAGCAAAGATATTTTACTTCTGTTAACTTGGGTGAAACCAACCCTCCTGCTCTCGTCTGCCTGATTTAGAAGATATTTGCAGATACAGTGGCTTCAGCCCTTTTAAACTTTTTCTCCTTCCCCAGTGGATACTGCTGCAACATATTGCAGAGTGTTGACATTGTACAAATGACTCCAAGGTGGTAATTTATGGTATGCTGGGCACAATTTATTTTTAGCTGTCCAATGAAGCAAGGTGTCAACAGTTTATCAATATCAAACAAAAGGATATAGATCACGCTTTTAGGAAATATAGCTGTGTACTCTTAAGGTGGACTCGAGTATGTATAAGGAGTTTCTAGGGAGGAGAGGAGCCCCTCCTGATCAAATGGCAGAGGCTGAGGGACTTTCTGTCACCTCAGACCTTGTGCCAATATCTCATACACAGGCTATTCCATTCAACAAATGTTTATGGATGTTTCTTTGGGCTTGCAGACAAGGCCTAGTGGTAAAGGTTGGGACTACAGAGCAGACTATAGGATCACTTCAAATATCAAATAATTTGTGTTTTAAGGAATCAGATAGACCTGTTGCTGGTAATGATTTGAGCATTGAATGCATAATAGAGGTTAGTAGATAAATCAGCTGAAGAGGAAGAAGGGCAGATACACCGCACTGCACACTGTTCTCAGTTCTAGAAACACAGAGATGGACACATTAGTTAAGCTCACTTCTGCCATGGGGCTTATACTGGGAGGTGAGGTCCAGAATCAAACCAGCAAGCACACAATTAGTTGACAGAGGTTGAGTTGCTTAAAGTATATGAAAAAACAAAAACCACACATATGGGTTAGAATGATGAAATGTTTTCATAAGAAGCTTCTATTGAATCTTCATGAAGATTCAGAAGTGACATTGTCTTTACTCACTCATTTGAGTAAAACAGGTAATAAACTTTTTCCCCCTTTCTCGCAAATAAAAAGGCTACAATAGGCATTTTTGGATCAAATCAGTTAGGAATAAGAATAAGGAATCCCAACTTAATTAAAATGTCCATCTATACTCAACAGCTTATTTCTTTGAGATTTATTAAAACAGATATTCATTGTTAATCAAAAGCCCATTGATTTCCCAAAAATATTTATTAAGAGCTAACAACTCAGTTTTGTGTGTTGTGTGGTTGTTAAGGTCTCAATAAATCTGTTTTTCCAAATCAATGTGAATTTAATTAAAATGCAAAAAATAACTATCTGGTTTGCTTCAAATCCTTATTTTATGCCATTAATAGGATGCTATTAAGAGTCTGATTTAGTGACTGGAGGGCAGGGAGGATTTACTGTCCATTAAAGCAACTGTGAGCACCAGGGCAGCAGGAGGGGTGATTGGGAGAGAACCAGCGAGATGTCTGCAGAGGCAACTGCCAGACAGCAGTGGGAGTGAAGCTAAAATATTACAAGGTTTGAACAGACCTTAAATTGCAATTACTCAGGACACAGGCATCCTAGTACATGTAGGTCACACTGACTTTAAGTCTAGTGACCATGGAGGTTGTATTGGCTTAAATACCACCAATTCCTCTTCATCTGGTGCCTGTGATTGGGACTTATGGTTTTTGCACATGTAATCAAGTTAAAATGAGTTTATACTAGATGATAGTAAGCCCTGATCCAATAACTAATATCCTTATACAAAAAGGGAAATTGGGATCGGATACATGGGGGGAAAGGCCATGTTAAGATGCAAAGATGGAGGCAGAGACTGGAGAATGTCAAGAATTCTGGCAGCCAATATAATATTGGAAGATACATGGAAGGATTATTCTCTAAAGACTTCAGAGAGAGGAGGGCCCCATCAACAACTTGATTTTGGATGTCCAGCCTCCAGAACTGTGAGAAAATAAATGTCTTTTGTTTCAAGCCATCTGATGTACAGTACTTTGTTATAACAGACCTAGAAAATCAATACAGGTGTAAATAAATCTCTTGGAAAACAGTCAGCCTTTATTATACACATCTGCAGCTCTAGACATACAAGGGGAATATAAGAAATATAAACTCCTGGGCTCCTCGCTGTTGAGAGTTTATAAGGCCTTTCCTATCAAACATTTTCCATCTACCTATTACATGTTTACCTTTCAAAGACAATTCATTTCCCACATTTTTCATGAAGCATTCCCTATAGATTCATTCAGATGAGACCTCTTTCTGTGAAAAGCTATTTTATACCAATTTCTTCTTTCAAATAACGAATCCCTATTGCTATTGTAATTTAGTCACACTATCCATATGTGTTTGGATAATAGTTGATAAGGGTTGATTTGGGGTCTTCATGAATTCATTCAACAAAATTACATGAGGTATCTATTTTGTGTCAGGTACTGTTCTAGCAATAGAAGGTACCATGATAAAGAGTCTCATTATGGTTTGAATACGATCCCCCCCAGTGATTACAGTAGTTTAATTCTCAAAGTTTTATGTTAATGGTAGTAAGAGGGTAAAAAATGAATCCTGCTGTAATGTTTAGAGGTAGAGCCTCTGATGAAGTGATTAAATTAGATTTGGTAATTAGTGTGGTGCCTCTGTGATTGAATCCTGGAGACTTTATATGAAAAGGGAGAAAAACCACACAGATTCATGGTCTCTCTCTCTCTTTCTCTCTCTCTCTCTCTCTCTCTCTCTCTCTCTCTCACACACACACACACACACACACACACACACTCCCACCATGGCATTGTACAGACAAGGGAGTCCCTGATCAAATCTTGGATTTTCAGCCACCAAACTTATGAGCTAAATAAACCTCTTTTGTTTATAAAGTAGTCTGCCTCCAGTATTTCATTATAGTAATAAAAAGCTGAGTAATACACCACTCAGTTTTATAGCTTGGGTATTTATATTTCTCAGGTTACCCACAACCACAGTTAGCATGCACACATGAAGTAATAAATAATCATGTTTGCTTTAGTGAACAAGACTTTCCGCATCCCCCACTGGCAAGGAGACACAGCATAAACTGTATAGATAAACATCAAAATGGGCTCTGCCATACCAAATTTTATGGAAAAGAATAAATTTCTAAAGAGGATATCACAGATTCTACTTTGTGGAGCTGATGTGAGGATTGAGTGAGGTAATGACTATAATGCAATTTAATGAATATCAGTTGCCCTTGGAAACTCTCACAGGCAATCCAGTCTTTCCTCCCTCATTGAATGTCTTTTTCTTCTTTCACCTACTCTTTTAGCACACAGGGGGGGAAAAAAGGTCCTGGGATACCAATGATTCCATCTGACCCTGATCAGCGACATAACTCTCATATGAACATCCGAGAAAGCTGATATCAGATACTGACTTTAAAAAATAAGTAGATAAGACAGGTGAAAGGGAAGAATGATCCTTTGAGCAAAGCCAGTGGGAGTCATTAGACTGGGTCACAGAAAAGCATTTAACTTCCAGTTGTTCCTAAGTGTATTGATTTTCCCCACTCTGGAGTCCCTATGCCAGGCCCAATGGGCAGCTGACCTCCAGTGCCCTGCCGTAGCAGCCTCTTCTGTGGTTTAATAACTGTCAATTTCTCACATTTTGCTCAAACTATGAGCTTTGGGGATGGAGAATGAACACTGCAAAACTCTCCCAGCCTTCCTGCTTAATAATCTTGTGGTGCCTCTTCCAAATTAGTTCATATGCATGGGAATCAAAGAAAGGAGAGCAAATAGTATCATAAATACTCCAGAAAGTCAAATAAGGCGGGGGAAACATGGCATCATGTCTAATTAAGCTTCTCAATGGAGGAAACTGCTTCCATTGCACCCATGTCCTATTAAAAAATACACATTCAACTTATGAGTTTCCCCAAGGCCTTGCTTGACCTCTTTGTAGTTCAGATAGAGTTGGCCTTCTGAATCCCAGTACCATATTTACAGCTTTTATCAGCAGTGGTTGAAATATATTTAAAAAAATGTGTCTTTTTTTTTTTTTTTTGCAGTACTGGGGATTGAACCCAGGGGTGTTTTACCTCCAAGCTACACCCCCAGCCCTATTTTTTATACTTTATTTTGAAATCAGGTCTCACGAAGTTGCGGAGGCCTCACTAAGTAGCTGAGGCTGGCCACAAACCTGGATCCTTTGGTCTCTGCCTCCCAAGTACTGGGATTACAAGCGTACGGCACCACGCCCGGCTGAAAAAATGTGTCTTTACTGGACATGTACACACTTTTTTCCCTTGTCATTATTTCCCTAATAAAGCAGTATAGCAACCATTTACATGGCATTTACATTAGATATTATAAGTAATCTAGAGGTCATTTAAAGTACATGGAAGATATGCATGGGCTATATGAAAATATTACACCATTTTATATAAGGGACTTGAGCATCCACAAAGTTTGCTGCCTGTTATGGTTAGATGTGGGAAGCTGGGCTCGGTCGAGCCAGCCAAGATGGCGCCGTGGCGGGCTGCCAAGTCTCGTGACCCGTGCTTGTTTACCAGACCTAGCACATGCGCAGGTGAGAAGCGCACGCGTTTGGTGCATGCTCATTGCGTGCTTGATGCTGGAGATCCTATGAGAGGAGGCCTGGCCTGCGTGTATGTGGCGTGAGAGAGGTGTGATTGGAGGATTGCTTCTGGCGTGATTGGGGAGGGGTTGCTCGTACATAATATAAGCGGGATGCAGATGTTAGGGAAAGAATAAAGAGGAGGAAGCTGAGAGAGAGGATAATAAAGAAGAAGCTGCACCATCTGTACTGAAGTGTCTGTGTGTCGTCTTTCCTGGACTCTGCTGGTCAGAACTCCAGGAGCGCGACAGTTAGATATAGAATATCCCTCCGAGAGCTCATGTATTAATGTTCAGAGTTGCTATAATGAAGTCATGAGCATTGCAGTGGATTTACTGGGTGGTAACCTAGGCAGATGGGGTGTGGCTGGAGAAGGTGGGTCCCTGGGGGTATAGTCTAAGGGATTCTACTTGTGTCTTTGAAGCCCCTTGCAGACTCTCTTTCTTCCAACCTCCACAACTTGAGAGCAGAACCTTTGCTCTCTCCCTCTCTCTGTTTCCTGTTGCCATGTCCTGAACTCTATGGACCCAGCCTGAGATGGAATGAAACTCTGAGATCTTCAAAAACTGTGAGCAAATAAATCTTCCTTCCTCTAAGTTGTGTGGTCAGTTGTTTTGGATTACAATAGGGAGAATATTGACTGAGACAGTGTGCATGGGAATTCTCTATGGATACAAAGGGATAACTGTAATCATTTTCTATTTGATGGTAGCCACATCCCTTATTGAGCTATTTCCTCCCCTTTTATTCTTGTCTATGCCTTTACCTTCTGTCCATCCTTGAACAGACATACTAGGAAGAACAAGTACATTGAAATCACCCTTACTGTGTGGTTATAAATATGTTTCCAGTCCCTAGGAAACTGGGGATAATTTTTAATTGTTCATTCTTATGCTCTCTCTATTATTGTAGGCACT
Organism: Glis glis; assembly: GCA_004027185.1. Lineage (NCBI taxonomy): Eukaryota > Metazoa > Chordata > Mammalia > Rodentia > Gliridae > Glis > Glis glis. Next base: position 48,399 of record PVJS01009076.1, read on the forward strand.
AAACTGTGTGTCAGGTATAGAAAGATAAAGGTCCCTACCCTCAGGGAGTCACAATCCAATGGGAAAATATGAAATAACTCACTTCTGGAACTTAGAGTAAGAATTTCAAACTGGAAGTTATATTTGTGCAGTTTTCCATCATCCATCAGGTATCCCATTCTTTCTCAACTATCTTCCTCCAAAGCAGGAGATCATTATCCTATCTTATAGATAAGACAACCAAGGCTCAATGATATTAAGACATGGGGGAGAGGGTTACAATTGAGAATCTGGACTCTAAATCATATAACTTAGTTAATACAAATACTTCTGCACTCTTTTTATAAGCTGTAAAACATTTTCCAATTGATTTCTTATTTTCAAAGAGGAGTTAAATAGATTTTCCTTACTACAATGACAGACACAGAATGTGGGTCAATCATTAATCTCTCAATTTCCCTCTGGACATGTTTTTTTCTTCTAAGTTCCATATTCCTCCTCATCCCTCTCTCTGTGCACTATCCAAAGGCCAAGACTTGCCCCATACTCATTGGGTAATTTGCACTGACACACAGGAATCATTGTTATCATCCTTCAGGCTTGGCTCCTTCTTTTCCCTCTCAAACTGAGAAAAGGGTAATTTTTTTTATTACTGGGAATTGAACGCAGGGGTGTTCTACCTCTACTTCCGGCCCTATTTCACTTTTTAAATTTTGAAATAGTATGTCTTTAAATTACTGAGGCTGGCCTTGAACCTAAGATCCTCCTGTCCCAACCTCCCAAGTACTGGGATTACAGGCATGCACCACTATGCCCAGATGACACGCGGTATTTTCACAGGGGCAGCTTTAAAATATGTATGCATGGGCAGTGGATGGGGTTTTGAGTTGCATTGTGTCCCCCCAAAATATATGTTGAAGTCATAAAAACAGGTACTCGTGAATTTGACTTTATTTTGGAAACTGGGTCTTTGTAGATATGATTAAGTCTAGATGACATCATTAGGGTGTGTCCTAATCTTATATTACAGGAATTCTCAAAAAAACAGAAGAAATCTGAGACACAGGAAAAATGTCATGAACAACAGAAGCCAAGACTGAAATGATGATGCTGTGAGCCAAGGACTGCTAAAGAGGGATGGCCACCATCAGAAGGTAGGACAAGAGGATTAACCCAGAGTCCCAGAAAATATAACCCTGTTACACCTTGATTTTGGACTAGTCACCTCCAGACCTGTGAGAGAATGAAATTTTGTTGTTATAAACCACATGCTTCGTGTTACTTTGCTAATGCTGACCTAGGAAACTAATGCATGAGATCTCAAAAGAAATTTTGGTCCTTAAGAGAGAAGTGACTGCTCAAGGATGTGGAGAAACAAAGATCCCAGTCCCTCTTTCCCCCAGCTTATACTCTTTCCTTCATTAGTTTTCTTTTTCTTTAGACCTTATAATTGTTCTATATCTTAAAATCGTAAAATAGAAATCACTGGACAATATCCAAACATAACATTATACTATCTCATCATCCAAATATATTAAATGATTCTTGGGTATAATAGCTACGATTCCAGGAAGGATAAATTTGTCAGTTTTGCATTTAGAATAGAACATTTTTGCATGGAAGAGAATTTTCAGATTTTTTGGAAGTGGTGAAATATTTATATCAAAACACCAAAAAGATAAGTAGAGGACTACTATCTGTTAATAAATCTATAAAGCAATAATCCCAAATATAAATAATATCCATAATATTTGTACTAATGATTTGTATAATCTCCTGAAATTGCATTTGAAATGGTAATTGAGATGTAACATTTAGAAGATAAGAAGTGCTTCACAAATCTATGAAAAAACTATATAAGCTTACAATAAAACTATGTAAATTTATAAGCAAACAAAAATAACAAGATACTTATTTTTCTGCTAACAGATCATTGCTAAAAACAATAATACAAAATTCTATTGCTAAGCAAATAATTTTTATACACTATGCTCAAGATTGTACATTTGAAAATAATGTGTCTACATGAATTATGGTCATTAAAATGTATACATGTTGACTTATAATTCTAGACCTAAAAATTTATGTTCAGGGAAAAAGCTTAAACACTATAATTCCTTGACCTAAAAATTATTACCCAATATCCCAATGTGATTAACTATAAATAAAGTTTTAGCAACAGGGAAATTTTTAAGTATACCATATGATGGGATACTATGTAGCCATTAGAAATATTTTAAAAAATTTTATAAAGCCATAGAATGCTTAAATTATGGCTCCTAGAGGGACAAGGCAAAATATAACAGCTAAACTACATGTATTTAAACCCATTGTGAATTAATACAAAAATTAAACTTCTTCAATTACACTTTTACTTATTTGGTGTTATGCTCCTTTTGGATCAGCCACCATATATGGTCACTAATATTTTAAGGTATTTTAAAGCTATAAATACATAGATATATATTAAGGAATTAAAATATAAGATGCTGTAACTTGGTTTCTTTTCCTTTGTCCATTCCAAAACTTCTTTGGTTAAAAAAGAAAAAACAGAAGCTACTAGCATCTTACCAAGCAGTGGCAAAACAGAGAATTTTCAGGGTATATATATAAAAAAATCTAAAAAATCTAAGCTATTTTGAAGAGCTGGGGTATAAAAAGTCATCATGTCTAGGAAGGGTCTTGACAAATGAGTGGAATTTATTTCTTCAAGATTTAAACCCTTCTCCCTCTCTTCCGCACCCTCCACCCTCTCTTCTGGTTTAAGTCTAGAATGTACCCACAGAAGCTCATGTGTTAGGCAATGCAGCCATGTTCAGAGGTGAGGCGATTGGGTCATGAGGGCTCTGACCCCATCAGTGGATTAACCCATTTGACAAAATAATAATTCCAATAGACTTGCTGGGAGATAGTGAAAACTACAGGCAGGTGGGGCATGGCTAGAGTAAGAAGATCACTGGG
>PVJS01009077.1:0-23690 GCA_004027185.1 Glis glis
ACACACACACACACACACACACACACACACACACACACACACAGAAATACACATGAAACAATTAACTATATTATTCTTTAGCTGGGCAAGAATTTCTAATCAGCCTAAGACTAATTCAAAGAACATATAATTGACTAAACATTTGTTTTGGGATTTAAATAAATGTGTAGGTATGCTTCATTCATCATGAAATAGAGGAATTTTCTTTAAATAATTTTCTTTGTAATTTTAAAGACTAGTACAATAATTTGTTAACTGGAGTTATTCCATAAATACGCTGCATAAACTCAGTATGTAATATAATGTAATGCATGGCCATTTTATTTTGATTATAATATCATCATGGGAAAGTGAACATTATACTATTTCATTTTTCTGAGACCTTGATTTGTATGTCCTCTATTGTTCACAGTGGATATATTTTTCTTAGCAAACTTGAAATACTTTATTAAAAAAGAAAATTAAAGCCTGGCATGGTGGCTCACACTTGTAATCCCAGTACTTGGGAGGCTGAGACAGGAGGATCGCAAGTTAAGAGGACAGCCTCAGCAAGTAGTGAGACTCTCATCAACCTATGTTTCAAACTAAACATAAAATAAAGCTGGGGGTGTAACTTGGAGGTAGAATGCCCCCGGGCTGTATTCCCAGTACCACACACAAAAAAGAAAATTAAATTAGGATATCTAGACAGGCATGGTGGTGCATGCCTGTAATCCCAGTACTTGGGAGGATGAGACAGGAGGACTGCAGGTTCTGGGCCAGCCTCAGCAACTTTTAGTGAGGCCTTCCACAACTTAGTGAGATTCTGTTTCAAAATAAAAAATAAAATATACTGAGGGAAGCTGGCTGTGGTGATGTGCATGCTTGTAATCCCAGTACTTGGGAGGCTGAGACCCAAGGATCCAGGTTTATGGCCAGCCTCAGCTACTTAGTGAGGCCCTCCGCAACTTAGTAAGACCCTGTTTCAAAATAAAGAATAAAAAAATAGGGCTGGGGATGTAGCTCGGAGGTAGAAAGCCCCTGGGTTCAATCCCCAGTAACACACACACACACACACACACACACACAAATAGGGCTGAGGGTGTAGCTCAGAGGTAGCATGTCCCATTGTTTAATCCCCAGTGCCACAAAAAAATAGGATGTTGTTCCTTTATTCAATGCATTGTGCTGAAAGCAAAAATTACTATGTTGTCTGAACCATACGAGATCAATTTACAAAGGAAACAGCAATGTAAACTCCATGTTCTAGTCAGGGGGTCTAGGATGGGGGAGCTGAAGATAAGGGAAGTCCCAGGAAAGCCAAGCAGGGACTACATACCCTACACTCTGTAATGCTCCAGTTGGAAAACATTTTGCATTAGTTGAGTAGACTTCTCAACCAGGCTGAACCGCTCAGAAGTTGGAAGGCAGATTAACAAGGAATAATCTGACTGAGGAGACTGGTAAATACTTACTACCAAGAGCCTATGATTGGGGAAAACAGAAAGAATTGTATTCTTACTGTAGAGTCCCAGAAGGGTAGAACTTGGAATCTAGCAGAGGGTGTATGTAAGACTGAAAACAAGAATACAGGAAAAATTGGCCAGATAGAATGTTTACTCTCTGGAGAGTTTAAAGGAGAGAGGTGACTAAGTAAAAGACACAGGACAAAGCAAAGAGTAGGTACTATATTGAAAATAAGGGGATTAAATGAAACTGTGTACTGAATGATTAAGACTCCCCCAGTCTCATTAACCCCATGTAGCCTGCAAATCATGCATATCGGGTCAGATTAGAAGAGTCCTCTCTTTGGAAAACAAACATGCACCAAAGAAAACTATATACTCACAGTTGGGAGTCTACAGCAAAATGGCTGGTTCTCTTCCAAATCAACCTATGAAAGCCTGTGAGCCAGAAGGCCCCAGCTATCTAGTTTAGTGCCTCACCCTTAAAGTATGAGCTGACAGTCACAGACCACTAAATGTTTGATGAGGGTAAGAAAGAGGAACCAAAAAGAAAAAGAGATAATACAGAGAGCAGAAGAAAACTCTTAGAGAGATAAGAGTACTTATAGCATCCACAAAGGAAAAAAAGAAAATGCAATAAGCAAGGAAAGAGATAACCGAAAGAGCTCTTGGGATTTAAAATATGTCAGCAGAAATGAATATTCAATAAAATTTTGAAGAGGAGATTGCAGATATGTCTCAAAAAGTGGAATTAAAGACAAATAGATGTGAAAAATTAGGGCAAATAGAAACATATTAGAGTATTAGTCCAGGAATCTAATGTTCTATTAATTTTGAAGAAAAATTACCTCTAAAATTCTAAAGCCAGCTAAACCCCCAACTCAGTATACAGATGGAATTAAGCATCTTCTCTTCTTCCTTTTTAAGGAAGCCCCTGAGTGATACAGTCCAACAAAGCAAGAAATAAACCAAGAAATATGAAGATATTTTTCTTAAGATTAGCTCTCATGATTTATTTCACTCTCCTTCAAGGGGAAGAATCTGAAAAGCTAAAACCCCTCATTTATATTATTCCAAAAAACATCTCATAGTAAATTAAACAGTTCTGAACGACCAGTTCCTCCACTTGGCAATAAAAGGACACATAAATAGGTTGTAAAATGACTAACTGGGGGACACTGACTGCTCGCTGAGTCAGCCCCATAAATACCTAGGGGATTGTGAGCTTGATAGTTCCTAACATGCATCTTAATTTTATTCTTTTTTTTTTTTTGTGGTACTGAGGATTAAACCCAGGGGCATTCTACCTCCAAGCTACACCCCCAGCCCTATTTTTGATTATTTGTGTTTGAAACAGGGTCTCACTAAGTTGCGGAGGGCCTCACTAAGTAGCTGAGGCTGGCCGTGAACCTGGGATCCTCCTGCCTCAGCCTCCCAAGTACTGGGATTACAAGCATACGCCACCACGCCCAGCTTAATTTTATTCTGATGCCTCATATGTTTAACAAGATTATTTTGAAGAAATATAATGTACTTAAATATAGCCATAGGAACATTTTTCCATAATGTAGGAAAATTGAAATGCCTATATCCAACAGTTAAAATTATGAAAATGTTGAGAGACGTTTATTATAATTTTTAATGACACAATGGCTCTAAAAGCTGTGTTCAGTGTTTACCATTTTCTCAAAGTGGAATACACACTGGGCTGAGGGAAATGGACCAGGACAGCTGTAGCCAGAAAGTACTAAAAAAAAACTGTTTGCTGGGTGTGGTGGTGCACGCTTGTAATCCCAGTACTTGGGAGGCTGAAACAGGAGGATCGCATGCTCATGGCCAGCCTCAGCTACTTAGTGAGGCACTCCACAACTTAGTGAGACCCTGTTTCAATATAAAGAATAAAAAAATAGGGCTGGGGGTGTAGCTTAGAGGTAGAATACCCCAGGGTTCAATACCCAGTACTGCAAAAAAAGAAAAAAAAATGTATACATTTTTTGCTGAGGATCTTGAGATTTCACATATCATACTTGAACCCCTTCCCCCAAATACATGCTTTAAGGCTAGGAAGACAGGATGTGACCTCCTTCCTTGGTCTCATGAGAAAAGGTGATGGTGAACCGCTACCACCCATCATCATACCACCAGCACTGATGCACACACAGCTCCAATCCTGCCCCTTTTCAGAGTCCCTGGAATTTCTGAAGTCAGAGGAAAGTCAAAATAAACAATACATAGAACCCAGTAAGACACTCAGATAAAGTCTGAGCTCCCTACCTCTCAAAGTCCTTCAAGAGAAGTGGATGATGACAGGCATGGTGGCGCAGGCTTGTAATCCCAGTACTTGAGAGGCTGTGACAGGAGGATCTGGGATCGCGGCCAGCCTCAGCTACTTAGTGAGGCCCTCCGCAACTTAGTGAGACCCTGTTTCAAAATAAAGAATAAAAAATAGGGCTGGGGGTGTAGCTCAGAGGTAGAATGCCCCTGGGTTCAATCCCCAGTACTGCAAAAAAAAAAAAAAGAAGAAGAGAAGTGGAGGATAAACACAGCTGGGAAAGTGAGGTGCTTTTACTTCTAGTTTGGCCTGGGGACAAACAGAACTTGAACAGCAGATGAAATTATTTTTATTGAAGTAATAGGTGCTTCTTATATGTAGGCTAAATATAAAAGCTAAAACATTTGAATATTGGATAGTTACCATCTTATGTTAAAGATAATAACTATACTTTTAATTACTTTAGTTTTGCCTGGTTGTATGATTTCCTTCCCACAGTGAAAAGGATTTCTCATCATTAAAAAAATGTTTCTAATACATAGTAATGCCCCTAGTTGTTAGATTTATAAAACATGATAAGGTCATAATTTATTATATCAGTGATAATATTTAGGAACCAAAAAAGGCTTTTAAAAATATCATGACTCAGCCAAGCGTGGTGGTGCATGCCTGTAATCCCAGTACTTTGGAGGCCAAGACAGGAGGATAGCAGGTTCAAGGACAGCCTCAGCAAGTAGTGAGACTGTCATCAACCTAGAGAGACTCTGTTTCAAAATAAAAATAAAAAAATAGAGTTGGGGGTGTAGTTCAGAGGTAAAATGCCCCTGGGTTCAATCCCCAGTACCACAAAAAAAAATTTAATGATTCAATGATATGGGAGATATATGTCTATATTATATATTATAATAAATGTAGGACATATTATATTTATGTGTATATTATATATGTTTTATTTTTTATTTGGTGCTTTGTAAATTTTACATCATATTGGGGTATAGAGTATCAGACAGATACGTGTGCATAGTACACCTGTGCATAGTTCTTAGGGCCCTCTCCACGGGGACCCTCCTCCCTCCCCACACATGCCTTTGATATTGGAACTGGTAGTTTTGTATACATTCATAGCATTATTTCTACTATTACACTCTTTTGGTGGAACTGCAAACTAGTACAGCTGCTATGGAGATCAGTGTGGAGATTTCTCAGAAGACTGGGAGTGGAACTACCATAGACCCTGGTATAGCACTCCTGGCCATCTTCCCAAAGAAATGAAATCAGAATATTATAATAATACTTGCATATCCAGGTTCAGAGCAGCACAATTTATAATAGCCAAATTATGGAACCAGCATAGGTATCCATCAACAGATGAATGGATCACAAAAGTTTATACACACAATAGAATTTTACTCAGCCATAAAGAACACAGTCTCACCTCTTGCAGGAAACTAGATGGAACTTGAGAATATCATATCAAGTGAGTACAGCCAGTCTCAAAAAATGAACAGATGTATGCTTTATCTTATATGTGGAAGCTAGAGAGATATTTGGAAATAAGGGCAATATCAGATAGATGAGCAGAGACTCCAGGGGAGTGGCTGAGAGGGGGAGTGGCTGAGAGGGATCAGGGACAGGAGATGAAGTCATACGTGTATATTATGTGGAGGCATTTTTCAAAGTACACTAGATTTTCGTTCTCTGAAGTTCCTTGGTTTCATATTAAATTTCTGAAGTATCTATTCTACACAACAATTGCAACTCTTGCCTTTATTTCTAATTTTTTTGCCCACCAACAGAAAAACCAGTTCACATCTTCCTTCTAAGCTGGCCCCAAAGCAAAGTCCATATACAGCCTGCCCAGCCTTACTGGTTTTGAAGCAGTTGTTGTAGGACCATGGTTTCAAGTCATAATTACCTCCCCAGAATTCTGAGATAACAACAACAAAAATTAGAAAACCCACCAAAACCACAGAAAAACAAAAACTCCATAAAACTTAAAGGCACAGACCAATTGGGCCCATGTTCCTAAAAGTGCTTATTTAAAGTCTGATTTTTCAAACACAGAGCTGATTTACAACATTTTTATGTGAATCTCAAAACATCCTCATATGTAATTTTCTTGAACCACAACACACGAACAGAGTAATTTCTGAATTAGAAAGCAGAAAATTGCTAGAATTCCATCCTGTCACATGGAAGGAGGAATATACAAGCAGTTCTGTGGGACCAGAGAAAGAACAGGATCTTCTGATAACAAAGAGGCTAGTTTTAAAATAATAACAAAGAAGAATTGTACTGAACTCCTAGTCTGAACCCACTTAAAATCTTTCTGCCTTTGGTTTCCGCCAAAGCTCATATAAATTCAGGAATGCAAGACAGCAGAGGAAAGTATTAAAAACATAAAAACTCCCTTTAACTCCATACAATACCTGCCTAGACCTTACAAAATAGACAAGTGATTAATAAGACTAAGCTTGAATATGCCTATGCCATCCCTCTCAAAAACAAAAAGATAATAGACATTGTTTTCAGGAATTTTGAAGAAAATCACAGGCAAATGAACATTGTACACATTAAGAACAGTACATACAAACCTAGGTAACTATTTGTACAATATTTGCCCACATTAGGGAAACAAACAAATTAGTGCTTTGCTACCAGTGACCACAATTGAACCGTTGTCAGCAGCAGAGCTGGCTTTCAGAACACACGAGGCTTTAATTAGTAGTGGGAAAATATGCTTATTTTTCTCCAAAATTCTTGAATTGGAACGAGAAAGGTAGATAAACTGGACACAGCTAACTACTTTGTGTCCATAAAAGAGGTGATACCCTTAGCAAGAACTGTAATAGCTAGAGGTTGTCATTAGTCTCTAGATCTGAAATACTATGCTTTTCTCTACAAAACCAACTTCCTGGTTATTTATTTACCCTTCTGGTTGGCAGTACAACTTTGTCTTTAAAAATCTTTTAAAATGATGGTCAGGACTCATTCATCCAACACATTCCATTCAATAAACAATTACTGTGCAACTCTATTGCGTGGGGGATACTGTAACTAAAACCACCCCCTGCCCTGAGAGGTGTCTGGACCGATATGGGGCAAACTTGTAGCTTTTTTTTTCCCTCCGGTACTGGGGATTGAACCCAGGGGCATTCTACCTCCGAGATACACCCCCAGCCCTATTTTTTATTCTTTATTTTGAAACAGGGTCTCACTAAGTTGTGGAGGGCCTCACTAAGTAGCTGAGGCTGGCCGAGAACCTGGGATCCTCCTGTCTCAGCCTCCCAAGTACTGTGATTACAAGCGTGCACCACCACGCCCAGCGTCCCCTGTAATTTTGTTGTCATTGTCGTCGCTGATTGAGAAAATCTTTCTCTATCCCAAGATCATAAAGATATGCACAAAGAAAAACATGGATTTGCTGTTTATATTAGGTCTGTAAGCCAACTAACAATTTAATTTTGCGGACAATGTAGTAGGGATCTACTGTTTTCTTCCCAAGGGAGAGCCGATTGTCCTGGCACCATTTAGGGAAGGGGAGTTTGCCAGATAGTCAGGAGGGAAGAGGAATGAAATAAATGGATTCCCAACCTCAGTCTGGACAGACCTGTGACATGACACAGCTGTACATATAAGTTCAACCTAACTTATAAAAGTGCTAGATTCTTTAGGGGAGGATTTTATCTTATTCACATTGTGCTCTTTATGCCTTTCACTGCACATGGGAAATACTAAAATACGTGTTAAATAATTTTTTAAAATACAAAGCCCCTTATGATCTAAATACCCATCACCTTTGTGCACCTGCCATATACTTGAGGACTACCAAATGAATGATGGATCTCTGTATTTCCTGTTGCTTCCATTTGAAATGTTCTTTGCTACTTGCTTTACCAATGGGCAAACTGGCCTATAAAAACTCTGACTGTTCCAGGCAAAACAGAATGTATTCCTCTTTTGCATCCACACAGCAGCTATAAAAACCTTTATGTAATACCTGGAACATTTTCTTACAAGCTACAGGCAAGTGAATTCCCTTTGTGATCTCTGGTACAAAACAAAAGTCAGCGCTTAGAACATTAAAGAATTACAAACTTTTTCCGGCCTGTGTGGACCAATGGACTCAGGAGCTTACCGGCGTGGGGACGGTGTATGAGCACCACATGGGTAAACTCATCATTTTGGCAAATCCACTGATGTATTCCCTGTGGTAAAGGAGACAGTGGTCCTTGTCCTTCTGTATAACCCTGGGCCTCCCAAATGGCAAATTTGCTTTCATTGTTGCTGTTACTAAAATTAAAAATAACATAAAGTGAAAATATCTGTGAAAATAGCAAATGCTTCTATGCATACAATACCTGCCCATCTCTGGTGGCTCACTATGTTTCAGGAACTCTGACAAATATTTTATATACTTAACCTCTTTTAAATCTCACAACAACCTTTTGAGTTAGATGTTATTATCTCATTCTACAGATTATAAAACTAAGGCTTAGATAAGTAACTTGACCAAGCAAGGGGCTAAGCAAAGATCTGAAGCCAGCTCTCTTTGGCTCCTTATGTTTTACAGCTCACAAACTCTATCAGAAGAGATTTTAAAAAAAACCTCAAAATTAAAAGTGCATTATTTTGCAATAAAGATGATCTACTTTAATAATTGTCATAGAAAAGGTATTCAAATTTTATTAAAAAGTCTGTCTGCTATGGACTAAATGCTTATGTCCTTCTAAAATTCATGGTGAAATCCTAACCCCCAAAGGGTGACCATATTTGGAGGTGGGGCCTCTGAAAGATAATTTAGGTCATAAGGTAGAGTCCTCACAAATGGGATCATGCACTTATAAAAGAGACCCCAGAGAGAGTCCAGGCCCCTTCTGCAATGTGAGAAAGCCTTCTATGAGGAAGTGGGCCATGGCCAGACCCTGGGTCTACCAGCACCTTGACCTTGGACCTCTCCAAAACTGTAAGAATAAATTTCTGTAATTTACCAGTTACCACATTTTTTTCTTTTTTGTATAGAAGCCTGAACAGATGTGGACAATGTCCTAATGTATTAATTTATTTTCATTTGTATGCTACTATGCAGATTCAATCAACCCAGATCAGAAATATTTATAAAATATTTCCCGACCATGTAAAGATTCTTTTCCTTGTCATTTTCCCCCTAGACAATACAGTCTAACAACTATTTACATAGCAAACACATTGTGTTAGGTATTACAAGTAATCTAAAGGTGATTGGAAGTTTACAGATGATGTGCATAGGTTATATGCAAATATTATGCCACTTTATATAAGGAACTTGAAAATCTGCAGATTTTCATTATCCACAGGGAATCCTGGAACCAATCCTCTGCAGAGACTGAGGGATGACTATATCCCCACTTCACAAACGAAGAGGCCAAGGAATAGCACGTTTAACACAAGAATACTTAAAAAAGAACAGGTTATAATAATGTTGCTACAGGCCAGGCACTTGTAAATTCTTCTCATGGATTAATTCCTTTCATCTTCACAACTACATGAGGTGGTTACGGTTATGATAGATGAGGAGCTCAAAGCACAGCAATGTTAAATGACTGGCCCCAGGTTCCACAGCCAGGAAGCCAGGCAGTGTGGTCTGTTCACATCTTAGGAAGGGAAGAGAGGACTGGAGATGAAGCACAAGGATTTTAAAGAATTCATCATACCCTTGGAACCACTGTAACAATTCTCCCCAGGCTTGTTTGTTCTCAGATCTGTGGGTTTTTTGCTCTTATACATTGGCAATAAAAATCTTTACATTTAGAAGCCTCCGTAAGCTTATTTTGGGAAACCCCAAAAGGGCAATGTTGTGTTTTATTAGCTCTAAATATTGAACATTTAACAGTTTCTACTGACTTACTTTCTTCTTGGGTGAGATTTAGCCTTTGATTCACCTGTTCTAGAAGAGAACTCTGCAAGATAAGGAGATGGGGAAGGGGAGGAAGTAAGTTAAGGTAATAACATTTTATAGAGTGATTTGTTTCTGCAGCATTCACATGAAGTGTTTTACTACTGAACAAAGAGGACAGACTAATTTGGGCTTAAATTCCAATTCTGCCACTACTCAGAAATATAGAGACGCTACTGTTCCTCCATTGTGGGGTGTGTGTGTGTGTGTGTGTGTGTGTGTGTGTGTGTAGGAATTGGCAAAAATATAACTGATAATAGGACAGAACATTCTGACCCCAGCTGGAATCAACAGCTGAATTGGGATGACAATGTCCCAGTGCTTCTCAAGCTTGAAGCTTGTTAAAACACAGATTCTGACTCCATAAACCTAGGTGAGGGCCTGAGACTCTGCATCTCTCTGCATTTGTAGGTGATGCAGATGCTAGTCCTGGAACCACACTTTGAATAGCAAGAAGCTTTTTTTATAGAGAGGAACTCTGGGTTTCAGTCAGATAGACCAAGGTTCTATGACCTTGCACACTTAACTAACTTCTTTGAGCCCTCTTGACTTCTAAAGTGGGGAATACCCACTTTAAGCTGGGCATGGTAGTGCATGCCTGTAATCCCTGTACTTGGGAGGCTGAGACAGGAGAATCACAGGCTTGAGGCCAGACTCAGCAACTTAGCGAGGCCCTTAGAAACTTAATGAGATCCTGTTTCAAAATAAAAATAAAATAGGGCTGGGGGTGTAGCTCAGAACTGGGTTTAATCCCCAATAATACCCCCCAAAAATACCCACTTTATGTTATTTTTTTCAATGGCAGTTCTATTGAGGGTATCTGGAGCAGGTGGTGGAAAACTGCTATTGAACTTCAATGTTAAGTAGGAAACCCACACCCCTACTCTGATCTTTGCTATGGATTTATCATTATTGAGAAATTTTACTGGTTGTCCTTTAAAGCTTTTTGGGTTGGGTAATTATTCCTATATGGGTGATATATGGGTGCAATGTTATGCTGAGGATTAGGTAATGCAAAGTCTTCACCAACCTTAACAATAAGAAACAATTCTTACCTGCGGCAGCCAGTGTTTGTTTAGCTTTACAACCACATTTTGAACTTGGCATCAGATGTACCTTGACATTTGTTTTAGCCTGATGGACTTTGGATAACTGGGCTCCGATTTCATTCTGAAATCCCAACCCCAGCCAGGTGCTCTGATTCTCACAGGCGGGACTGGTCCTTGTATTTCAAGCACCTGTTCTGACTCCCTTCCCTTGAGGCCTCTCCTAGCACTTGGAACTTCATCTTGTTGAGAGTCTCCTGGGATCTGAAGTCTTGCTTCTGAACTCAGTCCAATGTCTGATCTACTAAAAAGATCTTTCCAGTGTCCATGGTCTTTTAGCCAGCATCCAAATGTTGCCTTATAGATATTTTCCACTGCTGCCCAAAGGAATATCCCGCAGCACTTACCTAGTGAGTGTGTCTAACGCCAGATAACAATCCCTACACCCTCCCCATTCATTCTGCTTTAAATAGCCAAGCATGAACATCTGACTCTCAAACTGTAAGAAGAATGATTTATGAGTGAAATCAAAGAGCACTCCAAGATTACCCTTTTGAATGGCTAAGGACAGTTAGCCCACAGTGTAATTAACAACTCCTTTCCAAATACTGCTTTCCAACTTACAAAACATATTCACATACTTAATCATATCATTATATCTTTATATATTATATATATCATTATATCTTATGCATTATAAGCTCTCATTGCCATATAAGATTTAGAGAAACCGCAAATATACTTAGTAATTATCCAAGCGAGAACACAAACCTGATTGTCAGCTGCCCTGTTCCTACACGGGCTTTCCCCTTGACATTCTTGTAGACGAGTGGAGGTGTTATTTATATTTTGTAGCTCGGGGCATGAACAAATTAGAATTTCTGTGGGCAGTGAAGTAGTAAAGCTACAAACAGAAGGCTCTGACACTTCTTCTGCATGAGATGGCTCATAAAAAGGCACCTTCAGAAGATGGTTTAGACTACCGTGGGTACCATTGTTCGGTGCTGGTTGAATGCGTAGAAGATCTGTTTAAAAAAAAAAGTTCAAAGTAGCTTTAACTTGTAAGACAACAATTCCTAAGTGGGAGATGGGAAAAAACAAATACCTCCAGTTTCATTCCTGTACTAAACTCTGCTGTCATGCAGTCATGCGCTGCATGTGGGCCTCAGCCCACTGACTTTCATCCCCCATGGTCTCCAGCGTCTAGTCTTTCTACATTGGCTCAGTCCCCACAGATGAGCCACAGGAACTTCCAGGAACTCTTTCTGTTCCTCTGGGGAAAAGTTTTATTGCTTAATAATCACTTTGTTCCTTAAGCATGCCATGGTTTAAAAAGCACAAAGAGCTATACTCTTAATAAAAAAAAACAAGTTTAAAGAAATTAATTTACAATCTTACTTCTAGTATATTTACTTAGCTATATGAAAGTTCTCTAAGGGTGGATAAATAAACCAATGAATTTTGCTTAATATTTAGAGAACTTTTTTATTTTTTCTACAAAAGCAAAACATACAAATATTTTACAAACATAGCCTTTTATGTGGCTCTTGCTGAATACCACCTAAGAGATCTCTCCTAGGACCAGACTCCTATTTAGTTCCTTGTAACCATCCCCACAAAGGGTCAGCAGCCCTGACCACAAACCCAGCAGCCCTGGGAACAAGGATTTAAGTTGTTAAGGCTGCATTATTTTCAAGTGGGCACTTTTTGGTCTCTAAGTCACATGCAATTATGACAGGCCAGTAACAAGATTAAGAAACAATTGCGAGCATGCTTATGTCCAAATAACAGTAAAATTGCAGCTTTCTCCTTGCCTTGTCTGGGTAAATGATTTGTGAATACAATGGACCAAGACAAGCATGTAGATTGAAAGACACATTAGGTTTCCTAAAACTCTGATTCTTTATAGTATTTTTTAACATTGAATGTAATAACCAGTGTGTATTCAAATAGGACAAAAGTACTTGTGTTAGAAGAGCTTGGTTTAGATCTTAGGATCTAAAGTTTGTCATTACTAGTAAAACAAAAAAAGAATTTATTCTTATAGCTGGATACTTCTGAATAATAAATAACTCTTCCTCGTCTTTTCTACTTTCTGCCTTTTTAATGCACAGCATCTAGCCTTAGGGATTCAATTTATCCCCAATTTCAAATTATATGTATTGAAAACTATCCACCTTTTGCTGGTGAATTTATTTATACAGACTTACCACACATTAGATTATATACTTCAATATTTTCAAATGATCCAACTCTGGTCTTCTCTTTAAAACTGGGTCCATGTGCCAAGAATATAGCCTAGGTGGTAATAGTGGTATTATTACTAGATGACCTTGGAACTCACAAATAAGGACAGGAAGAGACACAATCTTCCTTCTTTAACAACTCTCCTATTTGCATCTTAGGCTTCTGTAAGGATTTCTTTTCAGATTTGAACATGATTTTTTTTTTTTTTTTTTGCAGTACCAGGGATTGAACCCAGGGGCATTCTACCTCTGCCCTACACCCCGGCCCTATTTTTTTATACTTTATTTTGAAACCGGGTCTCACAAAGTTGCGGAGGGCCTCACTAAGTAGGGAGAAAGAGAGAGAGAGAGAGAGAGAGAGAGAGGGAGAGGGAGAGGGAGAGAGAGAGAGAGAGAGAGACGGGGAGAGAGAGAGAGAGAGCGCTGAGGCTGGCCGCAAACCCGGATCCTCCGGTTTCCGCATCCCAAAGTACTGGGATTACAAGCGTGTGGCACCATGCCCGGTGGGTGAACATGATTTTTTAAATCATTTCCACCTTGATAGTATACCCACTCCAAGCAAATACAATCCAGCCCACGTGCTCTTCTCTCTTTCCCTGCTTCCCCAGCACTTCAAATGTCAACAGACTAGCAGGATACAGTGACAGTGGACTACTGTATCAGCGCCATCTGTGACATCTGGACAAAACACACTAGAAACTTATCATACAACACCATATACTCTTTCCATATTCCTTTCATATCATTGCTCCAAGATGTTAATACATGACAAGAAATGTGAATGTTCTAAGTATTACATTTTTACACACCTTCCCATACCACTTATTTCTCAAACACCTTTTCTCTTTCCTTTTAGGAATGAAGACCTAAACATTTTGATTTATATTTTATTAATTAATGCTAACTTTACATCATTTATAATGAACCTAGTTATTTAAGATTGTAAACACTAGAAGTATCAAAGATAAGCAAGTTTTTGTTCACAGGGGTAGATATATATATCTATCTCTCTATGTGTATGTATGTATCTATCTATCTCTATATATGTAAATATATATTTTTTCTTCCAATATAATCAGAAAGAATTGGAAGCATAAACTTTTCTTACAGTTGTGAATTTAATTATCATATAGCACCCCAATTAATAGAAATGCTCTGTTTTCAGAGATTTCTCAAATATTTACAAAGAGATAGAACTCACCATGGCAATTTTAAGAGGCAAGTATATCCATAAGGAGTCTAACTTTCCTTTTTCTATTTGGAAAGGAGCATGTGTGTGTGAGAGTGAGTGTGTGTGTATGTGTGTGGGTGTTTATGTGTTTATTACAAATAGAGCTAGATATGACAGTAGGGTTGCAAAAATCACAAAGCTGTGCCTATGCAGGAGCATCAGCTGCATTTAACTCAAAGATCCCTCTGCTTACTTTTTTCCCTGGCTTTTTTTTTTTTTCTGTACTGAGGATTGAACCCAGGGGCGTTCTACCTCAGAGCTCCACCCCCAGCCCTATTTTTTATTCTTTATTTTGAAACAGGGTCTCACTAAATTGTGGGGGGCCTCACTAAGTAGCTGAGGCTGGCTGTGAACCTGCGATCCTCCTGTCTCAGCCTCCCAAGTACTGGGATTACAAGCATGTGCCACCATGCCCGGCTTTTTCCTGGACTTTAAGGGCTCCCCACACTCCTGGTTTTCTTTCCTCCTTGTCTCTGGGACTGTTTTGTTTTGCGCAGTACTGGGGATTGAACACGGCGGTGCTCTACCTCCTACTCCTGATCTACACCCCCAGCCCTATTTATTTATTTTTATTTTGAAACAGGGTTTCACTAAGTTGCTGAGGGCCTTGCTAAGTTGCTGAGGCTGGCCTCAAACCTGCGATCCTCCTGTCTCAGCCTCCCAAGTACTGGGATTACAGGCAAGTCCCAACTTAGGGCCTTTGTGCTTGTTACGAGGTAAGGCCGCCAGAGAAGACCACTCAGACCCAAGATAATGCCAATAGAAAGTCGTTACTACCAGCTGGGAGTACACTGGGTATCAAACCCAAGTGTAGTAGCTTGCCTTTTTTTAGGGCTCCTTTTATAGAGTAAAACTACAAAGCCACAAGCTATAAGGGAGCTGAGAAATACAGGTTCTCACAGCAGGTTCCCATAGCAGGGGTGGGAAGCTCCCAACAGTTTTCCCAGCAGTAGAGTAAGCAAGCATAATGAACATACAGAAGCAAAAATAAGCCATTAGCACAATAACACAACAACACAATAAGTTCCCATAGCACAATATGTTGTTATCCATTACCCTGCCAACATCCTGGTTTGATTTTTCCAAGGCAAACTTCCCTGTTCTAGGGCAAGGTTTGGGGTCATACTGGCTAACAAAATGGAGTCACTCTGGCTAACAAGTTACTCTGGCTAACAAGCTCTAACTACACATCATCACACGCTGGCACTTCCCTCTGCCTAGGACACTTGTCCCCTGAATATTTGAAAGGATACTTCTATCACCCCTTCAAGTCTCTGCTCAAATGCATCCTCGGTGACCTCTTTAAAGTTGCGTCTGCCCCCATGGCACCCCAAACACTCCCAGTTTCCCCCTCACTCTGCTTGACTTTCTCTTTATTCCCATAGCACTTCACCCAGCATACTGAATCACAAATTCCTTTGTCATGCCTATTGTCTGTATCCCCTCTTAGAATAAAGCTTCTCAAGGGCCCAGATCTTCATGGTTCTGTTCACAGATGTATTCAAGAGACTTCTGATACTGCTTAACACACGGCTCAATTAGCATCTGTTTAAGAAACAGCAGTGCGTTACCTCCATGCTCTGAAACTCGTTGTTGTAACCATGGTTGCCTCCTCCACAGTTTGAGTATGGTTTCTGCCTATGAAGAAATAATCGTATTATACACTGGCCAATGTATTCACATGAGACCTTATTGTAAACTGAGTTTTACTGGATTTGAATGTAGCTTCTGTCTTCCTACAAGTAAACTTTTCTGTCAACAGCAGCATATATATGTGTATTTATTTTCATGCTCAAATCCATAATCACAGAGGAATAAACACAGGACAGAAGGAAAGAGAATCTTAGGTTCTATAAATAGAATTCAAAAATCGTTTGACTCTTAGACATGGACAAAGGAATAATAACAGGCACAGATTAAAAGACTTTGTCTTCAAGCTCATCTGCACCTTTATATATCAGTGACTACACGATTAAGAAGATTTGATCAGCTGGGTGTGGTGGCACACGCTTGTAATCCCAGTACTTGGGAGGCTGAGACAGGAGGATCCAGGTTCGCAGCCAGCCTCAGCTTAGTGAGGCCCTCTGCAACTTAGTGAGACCCTGTTTCAAAATAAAGAATAAAAAATAGGGCTGGGGGTGTAACCCGGAGGTAGAATGCCCCTGGGTTCAATTCCTGGTAGCACCAAAAAAAAAAAAAAAATAGGACTGGGGGTGTAGCCCGGAGGTAGAATGCCCCTGGGTTCAATCCCCAGTACCACACACACACAAAAAGAAGAGTTTGATTAATATGTTTACTTTAAGCATTTTAGTGCATTGGGAATAAATCTTTGAAAGTGAAAAAATATTAATTCCTATTTTACAGTAGTGATGTCTAGGGAAATACGATAAAGACATGAATAAAGAATACTCAGGGCAAGTTAATTATAATTGGTAAGGAGCAGCTTGTCTATTCTATAAATTCAGAGTGTATTTTTAACTTTTGAGATTTTTTTTATCATACGCTGTTGCTCTATTACATGAATAACTTTTAAAATTTCATTAATTTGTCTTTTGGCTACCGTTTCATATTTTAATCTTTGAATTGATCAGTGTCAGCGATTTTCTGCACAGTTGTTTTTCATACTTAGAAAAATAGCAGTAAATGAACCTAGATTTTCTTAAAGAAATAATATTATGCTGGTTTAAATTTGGTCTCTGAAGGGAAAAAGACTCCAATTTCCAACAGGCTGGCCTTAAAAGGTTTCTTTCATTGAAGGCTCAACTGAGAATAGGACAGTAATCTAGTGTTTTAAAACATCGATGTTTTAAAAATTCCTAGCCAAATCATTCAGTTTAAGTACAAAATAAAGTAAATCACAACTCTAATCAGGCCACACTCAACTCTACCCATCAGCAGGAAGAGAAGAAAGTAAGAAAATATCCGGAACAAGGAAAGCACTAGGAGTCCTAGTTATAAGATGTTAAATTCCGTTAACCTCAAGGGTGTCAGTTCATGTCCTCAACTTAGTGAATTCTAAGAAAATTGTTGGTATAGGGTAGAACTTGTTTAAAAAATATTTTTTTAAGCCAGGTGTGGTGGTGCATGCTTGTACTCCTAGTACTTGGGAGGGTGAGACAGAAGGATCACAGGTTCACAACCAGCCTCATTCCTTTTTTTTTTTTTTGATACTGAGGATTGATTGAACCAAGAAAGAGGTATTTTACCTCCAGACTATACCCCCAGCCCTATTTTATTTTTTAATTTTGAAACAGGGTTTCACTAAGTTGCTGAGGGCCTTGCTAAGTTGCTGAGACTGAGAGTCTGTGATCCTCCTGTCTCAGCCTCCCAAGTACTGGGATTACAACCACACCTGGTTTCATTATTATTATTATTATTATTATATTGCACAGATATTTGATATCCCAACATTACTGGAATTATTTTATTGGAGATAATTACATTTTAAATTCCATGTGGGAAGCTAAAGTGTTCATTAATGGAAGACAGAAAAAGGTTTTTGAGCCAAGTTTTTGTGGTAAATTTTTATAAAATTGGTCCTGTATTTGTCTATTTTCAGAAAAAACCCAGTATTTTTATATTTCCATTTCTTCACCAGTTCAGTTTAAAAAACTATAGTAAATAGTACAAATTTTCATTCAGAAGCAAAAGATAAAAATTTCATTTGAAAAGCTCTATTTTCTATTGCTTCCCAAGTGAAAGCTTTAGAAATCTGCTCTTCGAACTGCTCATGTTTTTTTTCCTTCCAACCATTCATTTGGCTTTGGAAATTACTGATGGAAAAACAAGAGCCAGCATTTGGAAAAGATGAGCTGATTATGTCTGCCACCATTTAGCCCAACTTCCAAGTACTATATGAAAACTTTTGGAACCAATTCTCTATTATCTTTTCCCAGTTTAATTAACACAGTTGAAATCAAAGCCGTGTTGCTCTACCACAGCCAGGTGATGACACAGGTGGCCAATGAACAAGACGTCTCCTGATACCCAAGCTGTTGCCAGGTGCTGTCTTTCTCTGTAATCACCCTGTTTGTCCTTTCCTTCCCTCTTCTACTTCATCCTTCTAGGCTAGATCCTTATCACCTCGGACTTGAACAAGTTTCCTAATTGATCATTCTGCTTTCAGAACTGCAGAATCTTCCCATATAACACACACACACACACACACACATCCCTGGTCCTTTTAAACACTTTTTAAACACTGCTGGAAATGGAAATATATGTTCTAATGAGTACAATTTTGGAAGAACCAGGACTATCCTGGGAAATCTGGGTTGTAAGTTAACCATAATACCTTCCTGGTGAGGTGCCGTGTAACCAATTTCACCATCCTCTTGGCGCCACGGCCTCCCTTGGGATGCTCATACTGCTGAGGAATGGGTCTCTATATTTCTAATAGGCCACCCTGTCTCTCACTAGACCGTCCTCCTCCAGAGAAGAGCTGGAATGAGCTCTCTGAAATTCAAATCTCACTATATTCACCTGAAGCTACCTTGTATCTACCAATGGTTTCCTACTTTCTTTAAGATCAAAGTCACACTCCTTAATCAGGACAGGGAACTCCCTCACGCAGAAGGTGGCCTCATTCACTGGGTTCTCCGGCAAATAAATAGAGAACCCCTAGCAACCGCTAGGACCTAGTTCTTCTATCTGGGAGCCTGCCTCCTTCTCTCTACCCTTTCTGGCCCCAGAGCTGTAGACCCAGTTGCTTTGGGCACATCTAGAGGAAGAGACCCCTCTTGAAGGATACAGCCTGGCAGTGTGCAAGGTTTGGCAAGCAGAGGGACCTTCCAGCAAAAACAAGCAGGCCCCCTTTCTCCTGCTGACACAGCCCCCATCTGGTGTGAGCTGCGCAAGGATTCCACTTTTGCTCCCGCTCAGCTTGGCTGGGTACCTGTACCATACACAGACAACATTTAGCCTGTCCCACCCTGAGTGCTCAGCACCCAGATCAGGAATCACCCCCACCAGGAAGTCTTCTTGGATGTTCCCTGACACCCACACCTGGGTGTGCAATCATCCTCTGCTTGCGTGAACTTTGCACTTGGTTCTAATGCAGTGGTTAGCACACCTGATTATGACAGTGATCTTCCTTCCCACCTGGAGGAACAGCTTTAGGGCAGGGGGCTGTGGCTGTCATTACTGGTCCTTAGACAGGTGCCTGGGATATATTTGTCAGTTGCTATTTCAAAATAAAAAACTATTATTCACGTGCTCTAAAAAAAGTACGTTCACATTTTTTCTACTATATTTTCAAATAATAGGGTTTCCCCAAATTAGTAAAACCTAACACATTTTAGGTCAAGTAAGGATAAGGATGATGAAATAGATTATAGAAAGTATTGCAATTTAAGCCGGGCGTGGTGGCGCACGCTTGTAATCCCAGTACTTTGGGAGGCGGAGACTGGAGGATCCGGGTTCGCGGCCAGCCTCAGCTCTCTCTCTCTCTCTCTCCCCCTGTCTCTCTCCCTCTCTCTCTCTCTCTCTCTCTCTCTCTCTCTCCTTAGTGAGGCCCTCCGCAACTTCGTGAGACCCGGTTTCAAAATAAAGTATAAAAAATAGGGCTGGGGGTGTAGCGTGGAGGTAGAACGCCCCTGGGTTCAATCCCCGGTACCGCAAAAAAAAGAGAAAGTATTGCAATTTAGTATAATTGTGAAAAGGGGATCTAATCTAATTGCCAAATAATGCACATCATTACTAAAGATGATATACTTTAACTTAGAAACCAGATAGCTCAAGACTCATGTTTTAAGGCTGGAAATAAAATGAGTCCAGGATTTAATCGGATAATTTCCTCAATTGCTTTTGTTAAGCTGTATTCAAAATTTCTTCAGATGTAAATTATTGTACCTTGTAGGTTAATTGCAAAAGAATAATAAAACCAGGCTCATCTTGTGTTTTGCATGAGATGAGTGGGGCCCTAAGGTATTAATTTTTCTAAGTTCCCACAAGTAGCTAGGTGGGGAGCCAGGCCTCGAACTTGTGGGCTACTACTCTATTTTGTATCTCACTGCTGGTCCTTGAAAAGATACAAGCTCATCCTCTGAGACTGGCCATTAGTGTGTGAACCTAGAGGTACTCTGGGGGCTGGACTGTCCTTCAGTAACTCTTTCTCATTCTGCACAGGTACCTCCTAACTTCTTTGATCTCATATTCCTAACAGTAAGAATTTGGAGTCGGGCGTGGTGGCACATGCTTGTAATCCCAGTACTTGGGAGGCTGAGACTAGAGGATCCGTGTTCGCGGCTAGCTTCAGCTACTTAGTGAGGCCTTCTGAAACTTAGTGAGACCCTGTTTCAAAATAAAGAATAAAAAATAGGACTGGGGGTGTAGCTCGATGGTAGAATGCCCCTGGGTTCAGTCCCCAGTACTGCAAAAAAAAAAAAAAAAGAATTTGGAGAACACACCCCCTTTCAGACATACTCTTGTTTATATATAATATACCTAAATTACTAACAATCTTGTGTTTAATGTTATTAGAGCTTAATTTTATTCACATGTTTTAGGGAAATACTTGTAGAGAACGTTGTCCTGAGCCAGTATATCCCCGGACAATGTTAAGGGCTAAGCGATCCCAAGAGCAGAGGCCAGTGCCATCTAGTGACCAAGTGTGGAACTGCACAGTCCTGGCCAAGTGGTGCGTTTGCAGCTTATTTTGTAGAATAGGCTCTGAGAATCCCCGCTTCCTCATCCTGCGTATACATATTGGAACCCTGGAACCCGACTCCTTTGTCTTTTTTCTTTGTCAGACATATCTTTCAGCCACTGTTATCCCACTGTCATTGTAACTCTCTGGCATTATGTTGCATATGTATTAGTTAGGCCAGAAAATTCCATATGATCCTGATTCTGTTTATATTCATTTATGCACATAGAAAAATACTGAAATGATATACAAAAACAGGAATCATTCATTTATCCACCACCAAGTGAATATGTGTTTGCTTCCTGGGCTAGTATCAGTCTTCTCCTGCGGGCAGGAATCTGTCTGTATTCCAAGAGCCTGAACAGGACCTGACGCACGTGCGTGACAAGCATCTGATACAATTTTATTGGCTTCATGAAGCCATCAGCTATTTGGGGTGGAGTGATTCAGAACAGTTTTATTTTCTCTAAAAACATTTACATTTTGCAAATGCTCAGTGATCAGCAGGAACTATAATTATAAATAAGAGATAAATGTTACTTATAACAAGTAACAGATGTTACTTATAAATAAGTAATTAGTTAACTTGGCCTTACAGCCATAAAAAGGCTCTTTTAGGAAAACCACAAAGATAACAAAGATCTGGGCGTGGTGCTGCATGCTTGTAATTACAGTATGTGGGAAGCCAGGATCACAGGTTTGAGTCCAGCCTCAGCAACTTAGTGAGACCCTGTTTCTAAATAATAAATAAAATAGGGCTAGGGGTGTAGCTCAGAGGTAGAATAGCCCTGGGTTCAATACCCAGTACCACACACACACACACACACACACACACACACACACACAAAGATAAGATCTTAAAGAGCCATCTAATCAGGCACTCCCATCCTGAAAACAACTTTTGCCTGCCCCCCTAAAGGATAGCAACAGTTGGGGTTAGGAATGTGCTGATACTGACATCTCTGGAGCAGAGGCTGGACCAGTCTAGTCCATCTTCCTCATTCTCATCTACATGGTGGAGATCAGGATGCTAAAATCAGCCTCTAACAACAATAACTTCAAATGGAGAAATGCTAGATAACATGAAAAGGTCAAGAAAATGTCAATGCTCAAGAAAATTTACATGATCAGAATGGCAGGGTAAGGTTAAATAAATTTATAATGAAAAACGATTGATAAAAGTGTTATAAGTAAGCCAAGCATGGTGGCGCACGCTTGTAATCCCAGTACTTAGAAGGCTGAGACTGGAGGATCCGGGTTCGCGGCCAGCCTCAGCTACTTAGTGAGGCCCTCCGCAACTTAGTGAGACCCTGTTTCAAAATATAGAATAAAAAATAGGGCTGGGGGTGTAGCCCAGAGGTAGAATGCCTCTGGGTTCAATCCCTGGTACCACAAAAAAAAAAAAGTGTTATAAGTAGATAACACACATACCTCACAGCCAGCCACTCTTGATCTACCATCAGGTGAACTTTGTCAATTCTGATATTTTTGGCGTAGTGTAGTCGTTTGGGCAAATCAGGAGTCAAATAGGGTTTGAAATGCTGATCTGATTTTCGGCACTGAAAAAAATGGTAAATATTTCTCCCATGAAACAAAATTTGCAAACTAATTTAAAATTTTCATTTTCTAAGATAACTTATTAGGTATCTTGTAAAAGTAAGAAGATTTAAGCTCAGTACTAGAACAGGAATATTAAACCCACTATCAACATGGTCAAATTACTTAATTACATCATTTTATTGTTGCACCAACAGTTAGGTTGAAATTTAAATTTTTATTTAAATTACAAGCCAGGTGTGATGGCTCATGCTTGTAATCCCAGTACTTGGGAGGCTGAGACAGGAGGATCGCAGGTTTTCGGCCAGCCTCTGCTACTTGTGAGGCCTTCCGCAACTTAGTGAGACCCTGTTTCAAAATAAGGAATAAAAAAAAAAATAGGGCTGGGAGTGGAGCTCAGAGGTAGAACGCCCTTGGTACTGCAAAATCCCCAGTACTGCAAAAAGCAAAAATCCCCAGTACTGCAAAAACAAAAAAAAAAAAAAAAGGAAATTATAATTAGATGCTTGATTTTTTAAGGTTTTATTCCTGGACATAGAAGCCACCGTGAATCTTCCCTTTTGTTTTGCAAAAAATAGATATGTCTAGATTTAGAGTGGAAATTTTAACTTATGAATCTAAATTATATATGGAAAGTATATTAATATACAAAATATAATTACTAAATATAATATAATGAATAAATATAAATATAACTAATATAACTAAAATTAGTTTAATTTCAATAAAAATCCCTTCTCAACAGATTTTTTTTTTTTTGTAGAACTGGGGATTGAACCCAGGGGCATTCTACCTCTGAGTTACACCCCCAGCCCTATTTTTTATTCTTTATTTTGAAACAGGGTCTCACTAAGTTGCGGAGGGCCTCACTAAGTAGCTGAGGCTGGCCGCAAACCTGCGATTCTTCTGTCTCAGCCTCCCAAGTACTGGGATTTCAAGTGTGCACCACCACACCCAGCTTAGGGTCCATGCTTTTAAATCCCACATTATACTGGTCAAGTTTTACTACTACCAAACTGATGATTACTGTTAATAACTTTATAGTACATTTTTAAACTATAAAATGCAAATCACATTGGTATCTATGCATGCAAAAGATAAAAGAGGAAATGAGAAAGAGAACTACAAAGAAACCTCTCGTGACCTTTTTGAGAAATATGAGGAAAAATATTAAGCATATAAGTTTAAAAATATTAAACATCCTCTGGTTTCAGTCTCTCAAGTACTGGGATTACAACCCTGTTTCAAAATAAAGAATAAAAAAATAGGCCTGGGGGTGAACATGAGGAAATGAAATTTCTTCTATTTCCTC
>PVJS01009077.1:23790-51434 GCA_004027185.1 Glis glis
TCTCTCTCTCTCTCTCTCTCTCTCTCTCTCCCTGTCTCTCTTCCTCTCTCTCTCCTTAGTGAGGCCCTCCGCAACTTTGTGAGACCCAGTTTCAAAATAAAGTATAAAAATAGGGCCAGGGGCGTAGCGCGGAGGTAGAACGCCCCTGCGTTCAATCCCCGGTACCACAAAAAAAAAAAAAAAAGAAAATGAGAAACTATGAAACACTGCTTACAGAAACAAAACTTAAGAGAAATATAGAAAACGGGGGTGTACAGAGAGATTACGGAATGAAAGAGGAAAGTATTGCACCTATACTTCTACCGATTTTTCTCTCGCCTATTTTGGTATCTTCTCCAGGCTTCTTATTTTTTTTATTTTTCCTTTATGAGTATTCCCTTCTTATGCCAATATTTTTGTGACTTCCAGGCTGGCACATGATGTCAGCTGTTGAGTAGGGAATGCTCCCCCAAAAGTAAGGGAATACAAGGTACTCCAGAGGACAAGAGATTATTTGATGAGTCACTTTCCTCCCTGCTGTGTAGCTAGAGCAGATCCAGAGAAAGCTGGGGACACAATGCCAACTTCTGAAGACATACAGGTTATTCTCTGCATTTGGGAATTTGGGATGAAGACACAGGGTTGAGATAAAAGTTTGGTTACTTTAAGAACAAAGTTGGTCTAATGTCGCCCATGTAGCTAGAACGTCATGGAACTTAAAGAGTTGCCAGTTCATGTCTGCTTATGCGTGCCCAGTAGAAGTTCAGCATAGGCCCACAGCACAGCACTAGCACATGAAATCTTTTCCTGAGACTCATGGACCACTATGGGACGTGGCAGCCCATTTCTTAGGGGCTCTGTGGCTCCAGACCCAGTTTCTATCTGTGAAGCTATGTATGTAACAGAAGTTCCAAAGTCAGCAATATTCAATCCCCTTGCCCCGTTAGTATTATTAGAGACTTGTCCTTCTTTCCCAACAGAACTTCACCTATATAGAGGTCAGGAGGTGAGGCAACAAGAAGAAAATAGTACATGGACTTAGAAAGGCCACATATTTAAAATTCTGAAGTATCCCTCTACTCAGCATGAAGACACCGCATGTCCGCACTTCGCCAGTAGAGGGCGGGATTGTCTATGATGTTTACTCAACATCAGAGTATTAGTAAAGGTGTTAGAGAGCAATTAACACTAAAAGATTCCTGCTCTAAAGGTCATTCCTACTTCCACCTCCAGTGGATCCCAGATGACATTAACCATTCTTTACCCAATGTTTTCTTTATTTTCAACTACTCACATTCCATCCTCAGTTTTTACAACGGAAAATAAATTTAGTCTTGTTCTAAGCAATAATAAACTCATGAATTCCAAATAATAGATCTGTATTTGTAAATCTATTTTAAATATACAACTGTTAAAATGACTGCACAAGGGGCTGGGGCTTTAGCCCAGTGGTAGAGCACATAAGTCCCTGACTTCAATCCCTTAAACCACAAGCAAACAAACGAAAATAAACTAGCACCTGAGAAAACTTTAGGTCTCTCCAGAAGTAGTGAACCCCACTTTGAAAAATATTACTTTAATAGCTGTAATCTTCCCTACTCATTTACTCAACCCAGGACAAGGGAAACAATCGAGAACAATTGTAATTACAGTTAGGGAGTAGCACGATTTTTCTGACCTGTAAAAAAAAGATGTATAAGATCTGTAATTCACTAATTTAGATAACCAGATGCAAGATATCCAGGTGCGACTTGAAGCTCAGAAGCATAGCTCTTTTGAATGGGGCATCAGCCCTTTCATTGAAATCTAGGAGTTAGTGCCACTGTTTCCCCAAACTAATTTCCTATAGTGGTGTTGATTCCAAAAAGAAAACAACTAAGATGAATATGCATGTCGACAGAGAATTTAAAAATAAATTACAAGCCCGGCATGATGGCATGCACCTGTAATCCCAGTACTTGGGAGGCCGAGACAAAAGAACTACAGGTTCAAGGCCAGCCTCAGCAACATAGTGAGACTCTGAGCAACCTAGCAAGACCTTGTTTTAAAACAAATAAAAAGGGCTGGGGGTGTAGCTAAGAGATAGAATGGTTCAATCTCCAGTACCATGAAAAAATGCTACAATAGCTTAGTCTCAAAAAAATATATAGATTTCTCAAAACCCAGAAGAAGGTCATAATACTAACTTAGATGTATTAGGAGAATGTATACTTACACTGAGGTTCGTAACAATCTCTTCCGAATTAACTGTTTCAAAAGAAAAACATAAATCACATTACAATTGATACTGGCCAACTGCAAATAATGTGAAAAACTCAGGTGAATTTGGCACATGCATTTACTAATAACTATGATCTGGTAGAATCAAATAAAACATGATTTCAAATGAAGAATTAAGACTAGAGTACAATATACTTTGACCCAACATATTAGACATTACATATATTTTATAGATTGTGCTTACACAAGAAAATTTCTCATTTACTTCTCTGTGGTCTTCCAAAAAAGTTAGAAGGGGGCCTGACAGTCCCCACACGCTCTCAGAATCAGGCAGCTGTGGTTATTTGCTTTCAGTTTTAACTTCTCCCCCCATCACATGGGCGTCTTCATACTTACAACTAAAAAAGTCATCAGGTATATTACGAGCCCTGATCCGAGGAGCAGGTCCTTCATACATGTAGAAGTTTATTTGGGGAAAATAATCAGTCATATATTCCACCTTCTCACAGTAAGTCTGTTCCATTCCTAAATCAAAAATTAAAAAAAAAACAGTGAATGTGTACACACACACACACACACACACACACACACACACACATCCTGTCTTTGGTTATGTCAAATAGGAGACATTTTATGTTACAGATCTCAAAGTTTTACTGAGAACTTACACAACTTATTCTATTACTTTTCTCTAAATGGTAAAACTTCAAATCTGTGACAGTGGAGGGAAAAGGTCCTGTTTTTGAAGGAGACAGACAGACAGAAATCAGTTAATTTCAAAAGAGAGACTCCTCAGCTGGGCATGGTGGCGCACACTTGTAATCCTAGTACTTGGGAGGCTGAGACAGGAGGAGCGCAGGTTTGAGGACAGCCTCACCAAGTAGTGAGACTCTCCTCAACCTAGTGAGACCCTGTTTCAAAATAAAAATTTTAAAAAGAGGCTGGGGGTATAGCTTGGAGATAGAATGCCCCTGGGTTCATTCCCCAGTACCACACACACAAAAAAGAGAGACTCCTCTGTGGGCTAATTAAATCTTTAAAATAACTGATTTGTTCTAAGACAATGATACATGTCATAGTTAGATATAAAATGTCCCCTCAAGAGCTCATTTATTAATGTTTGGAGCTGATGTGATGGAGTCATGAGGGTTGTGATTCCTGCAGTGGATTTACCCATTATATGATGGGTTTATCTGGGTGGCGACCCAGATCAGTAGGGTATGGCTGGAGGTGGGTCCCTGGGGGTACGGTCTTGGGGATTATACATGGCTCCTCCTCCCCCTGCTCTCTCTCTTGTTTCCAGCCTCCACCATGTGAGGAGCACAGCCTTGTGCTCTCCCTCTCTTCACTTCCCACCACCATGTCCTGAGATCCACCGTTACTGGCCTCACATGGACTGAACCCAAAACTCTAAGGAAGTACATCTTCTTTCCTCTAAGTTACACAGTCAGTCTTTCAGATGAGAGCTGCAAGAGCTGACTGGAACAGAAAATGTTACCAGGGAAGCGAGACTGCTGCTCTATCTCAGTCTGACCATGTGGATTGTGGCTTTTTGTAACAGCTATGTGAGAGGAAAGTGGAAGGGCCAGAATGTGGCTAGAAAGGTGGACGGTAGAGACCGTGCTCAGGAGATTATGGAGGGCAAACATGACTCCATCCAGAAATGGAGTAGAGGCCACGTGTGTAACACTTTGGCAAAGAACTTACCTGCATTTTGCCCGTGTCCTGAAACTTTGTGTGAGGCCAAATTTAAAGACAATAGGCTGATTAAATTGGCAGAGGAAATCTCAAAACAGCAAAATATCCAGACTGCATTATTGATATTGCTGTCCAAGTTCAGCAAACTGTACACCAAATTTCAGGAGTGGAAAGTAAAGCAGAGAGACTTTATAGATTTGCAGTTTGGCTGGAAAGGCCTGTGTAAAGCTGGGGCTCGAAGAGATGATGTCATGGAAGGAAGGAAGGAAGATGGCTGAAAGGGAGGAAGCGGTGGCTGTGATGGAGGCGGGGCCAACAATGACCTTGATGGAGGCAGAAGAAGGTGTTGGGGCTGGGGGCAGCCCAGATGAAGTTGGGGCCAGTAGCCACCTGGATGGAGCGGGCCCAGAAGCTGTGATTAAAAAGGTCCCAGTGGCAATGATTGAGGAGAGTGTGACTACCTTTTCTGTTGGTGGTCCATCTCGGAGCCCACATAATGCTGGAAGCAAGAGAGAGAGCAGGTGTGTGTCCTTGGAAGTTACATAAATGGTTCCTCCTCCCCCTGTTCTCTCTCTTCCTTCCAGCCTCCATGATGTGAGGACCACAGCCCATGCACTCTCCGTCTGTCCACCTCCCACCACCATGCTGAGATCTGCAGTCCCCAGCCTCATATGGACCCAGCTCAAAACCTTAAGAAAAGAAACCTTTCCTCTAAGTTACATGGTCAGGTCTTCAGATTATGGCTATGAGAATGATGACTGGAACAATACATTTTAAAATAAAAATAGCAACATGTACTTTTACAAAACAATACGAAGAATAATGATTCAGAAGTATTTACTTTTAAAGGTGTATTATTTAAATTTATATAAGCAGCATGTGCTCTAAAAGATTTGGTAGTTATACCTTTTTATCGGCAGATTCTTTGGACTACATGTGAATTTTTGTGTTTAATAATTTCTTTTAACAAAACGTGCATTAAAATGATTTCCTCAGTAAGACTCTAAAGCTCAGGAAATAAAACCAAGAATAAATAGATGGGATGACATCAAATTAAAAAAAGCAAAGGAAACAAAAGCATGAAGAGAGAGCCTACAGATGGAAGAAAATATTTCCCAGTCACTCTTCTGCCAGAGGATTAATATCCTGAATATATGAAGGACCCAAAAAACTTACCACCAATAAATAAATAAGTAACCGAAAAAATAAATAGGCAATTGAACTAAATAGACATTTCTCAAAAGAAGAAATGCAAGTGGCCAACAAATAGATTTAAAAAGTTCAACATTCTTAGCCATCAGAAAGATGCAAATCGAGACAATGCTGAGATTTCATCGCACTCCAGTTAGACTGGCAGTCATCAAGAATACAAACAATAATAAATGCTAGCGAGGATGTGGGGGGAAGAAACACTTATACTAGTGGTGGGATTATAAATTAGTACAACCACTGTGGGGATCAGTATAGAGGTCCCTCAAAAGACTAAGAATGGAACCACCTATACCACTCCTTGATATTTATTCAAAGCTATACCACTGCTACTCAGCTATACCACCCCCAGCTATATCACGCTTCCGGGTATTTATAAAAAAAATTAGTCAGAATACTATAGTGACACATGCATACCCATGTTTATAACAGCACAATTTATAATAGCTAAGTTACAGAAACATGCTACGTGTCCATCAACAAATGAATGGATAAAGAAAGTGTGATATATACACACAATGGAACTTTACTCAGCCATAAAGAACAAAATTGTATGTGTGTGTGTGTGTGTGTGTGTGTGTGTGTGTGTGTATGTGTTACTAGAGATTGAACTCAGGGGTGTTCTTCTGAGCTATCCTCCTAGCCCCATTTTATTTTTATTTTGAAATAGGGTCTATGTTACCAAGGCTAGCCTCAAACCTGTGATCTTCCTATCTCAGCCTCCCAAGTACTGGGATTACAGGCATGCACCACCACCCCCAGCTGAAATTATGTCATTTGCAGGATAATGGATGGAACTGGAGAACATCATGCTAAGTGAGGTAAGCCAGACTCAGAAAGTCAAAGGTCTCGTGTTTTCTATCATATGTGGAAGGTAGAGAGAGAAAAATGAAAAAGGTCCTCAACTAGACAAGGCCCACAACTACTTTATGTATTCTGAACACTCCAATTTAGTAGAGTACCCAGAATTGACTAGGCATTTAAAGAATGTATGTGGAATAAATTAATCAACGAGTGAATACTTCAAAACTGTGTGGAAGCAGCCGGGTGTGGTGGCACACGCTTGTAATCCGAGTACTTGGGAGGCTGAGACAGGAGGATCTGGGTTCGCGGCCTGCCTCAGCTACTTAGTGAGGCCCTCCACAACTTAGTGAAACCCTGTTTCAAATTAAAGAATAAAAAATAGGGCTGGGGTGTAGCTCAGAGGTAGAATGCCCCTGGGTTCAATCCCCAGTACCGCAATAAAAAAAAAAAGAACTGTGTGGAAGCATTCTGTGTGTAGGACAGGGAGTAGCTGCTATTTAACTTCTTTAAAGTTCAGGTTACATTAAAAAAATGATTGCCATTCTGATTGGGGTTAGATGAAATCTCAGAGTAGTTTTGATTTGCATTTCTCTGATTACTAATGATGTTGAACATTTTTTCATGTATCTACTGGCCATTTGTATCTCTTCTTTTGTGAGGTTTCTATTCAATTCAGTTGCCCATTTCTTGATAGGGTTAATTGTTGGCGAGGATGTGGGGAAGTAGGAACTCTCCTGCACTGTTTGTGGGAGTGCAAACTAGTTCAACTACTATGGAGATCTGTGTGGAGATTCCTCAGAAAACTGGGAATGGATCTACCATATGACCGGCTATACCACTACTGGGTATCAAAGGGATTGAAACCAGAAAACTATAGCAATTTATGCATACCCATGATCATAGCAGCACAATTCACAATAGCCAAAATATGGAACCAACCTAGGTATCCATCAACAGATGAATGGATCACAAAATTATGGGAAATACACACAATGGAATTCTACTCAGCAATGAAGAAGAACAAAATAATATCATTTATAAGAAAATGGAAGAACCTGGAGAGCATTATGTTAAGTGAGATTAGCCAATCACAGAAAGAGAAGGGTCATATGTTTTATCTAATATGTGCAAGCTAGGGAGTAATGGGGATACAAAAGGATCTCCAGACAATAGTGGAGAAGCCTCGGTGGAGTCAGGGAAGGGGAAGAATTAAGTTCATTAATGGAATTACTACCATCGACCATGTGTACACATGAGAATATACCAACATCAATCTCAGTACTCTGTATTGGGGGACAGGGGAGGTGGGGGGGCACCAAGTGCTGTGTGCATGTATGTTACTGTCAACTTGATGTTCATTGTGATATTAGACTATAATGCACCAATAAAAGCACATAAAAAAAATAAGCAGACTTTCTAGCCTCCAATAAAAAAAAAAAGCCGGACGTGGTGGCGCACGCTTGTAATCCCAGTACTTGGGAGACTAAGACAGGAGGATCACAGGTTTGCGGCCAGCCTCAGCTACTTAATGAGACTCTCTGTAACTTAGTGAGACCCTGTTTCAAAATAAAGAATAAAAAATAAGGCTGGGGGTGTAGCTCGGACATAGAATGCTCCTGGGTTCAATCCCCAGTTCCGCAAAAATAAAATAAAATAAAAAAGTTCAGGTTAACCAAACTCGAGAGTTAACTCAGAGAAATGTAAGGGAACAGGGGACTTTATGGACACAGATCTATGATTAAATGTACATGTATTCACATAACTTAAAAAAATACACAGAGCCTGGCAAAACTTGCCAATATAGTCAATTGCAGTCAACCTACATGAAAAGAAAAATCACTGGCTAAACATAAGGCCTGAAAAGCACTTTTCAGATTGAATAACAACCCAATCACATCCCTATTCAGTTCTATTAACTCCAATTTTTTTTTTTTTTTTTTTTTGCGGTACCGGGGATTGAACGCAGGGGCGTTCTACCTCCACACTATGCCCCCGGCCCTATTTTTTATACTTTATTTTGAAACCGGGTCTCACGAAGTTGCGGAGGGCCTCACTAAGTAGAGAGAGAGAAAGAGAGAGACAGGGAGAGAGAGAGAGAGAGAGCTGAGGCTGGCCGCGAACCCGGATCCTCCAGTCTCTGCCTCCCAAAGTACTGGGATTACAAGCGTGCGCCACCACGCCCGGCTTAACTCCACTTTTATAGAAAATAAAGCATTTGGATAGATTTCTAGAAATGTTAAATATTTAAAATAGAAATTTTAATTTAGTCCTTGTTTCTTCATAATCTACCACAAAGTTCATTCTTTGCTTCTTCAAGAGGTTCTGGGTCTGCAAATACAGACTTGAAAATATCACTATCATTTTTGTATGATACCTGAAGTGATAAAACATAATTGATGATAAAATATAATTTTTAAAAAGCATACCATGGTCAGCCAAAAGGATTATATTGACACAATTGTGTAAGTTCCGCTGTTTGAGGCCCTCCATCAACATTCCAAAGGCATTATCCACTAAATGTAAGGCTTTAATTACCTAAAAAAAAATTTTGGAGTTGAGATTGTCTTCATGAATTAGTTTTAGTTAGCCAAGTCATTATCTGATAAAATTATAATTAAACACATTTCCTTCTCTAAAAGGATTGGTTTTTTGAAATAGCAAAAATATTACCACATTTATCAAATACCAGTTCCCTAAATAGGTACAAACAATGAATTGAGCTGTGTTTTCTACCAAGATGTTCTACAGGCCAATAAATATGTGAAACAATGTTCAATGTCAGCAAACACTATTCTACTATAAATCTTTTTATAATAATGCCTGATGGCCGAGAGGGGAGATCCAGACACTTCTATGGGAGTCAAATATATTCTGGAAGATCATGTGGCAATGAGTAATCAGAGAGTTAAAAAGGAGCATATTCTGTAACCTAATCAATCTACTTTTGGGCATCTGTCCTAGAAAATACTTTAGAGTACAAATGAAGATTACATACAAAGATATTTATCACTTTATTGATTTATAATTTAAATTCTAGGAAAAATAAATTATGACACATACTTTAGAATGCATACTGCTCAGCACTTCCAAAATATTTTTAAAAGAACAAAGGCATAGAGAATTGTTCACAACACAATGTTAAACATTAACAAATGAAAAGCAAACTGTATACACACCCAGACATATTGCATAATCCTGATTTTTATATTTAACATATTTATCATTTCTTAGTAAATACTCATGCTCAGAAAACTAAAAGAAAATATATCAAAGTACTAGTAACAATAGTTGTCTCTGAATAGTGAACTGGAGTTCATTTTTATTTCATTATTTATATTCTTTATGTTTTAAAATATTTCTAGCTCAGTGTGGTGGCGCACACTTGTAATCCCAGTACTTGGGAGGTTAAGACAGGAGGATCACGAGTTCAAGGACAGCCTCAGCAAGTAGTGAGACTCACATCAACCTAGTGAGACCCTGTTTCAAACTAAACATAAAAATAGGGCTGGGGGTATAACTTGGAGGTAGAATGCCCTGGGCTCAATTCCCAGTACCACACAAAAAAGTAAAATATTTCTATACTTTATCAATATAGTACTTTGAACTGACCTAAAATTTAATTTCACTGATGTAACTTTTCAGTTATTTTTTTCAGTAAATAAGAAATTGTAATAGCAATGGATTGGGGGGAATGTTTAAAGTCTTATAATAATATTATTATAATGATTGTTTTATAGTATTATTGGTACAATATAATTATACATCATAGTGAGATTCAAAGTGACACATTCAAATATGCAAACAACATTTCTTGGTGTGGTTGATTGTCTTTTCTTCTTCTTTTATTGAGACAGAATTTCATAAGCCAGGGAGAGTTAAGAGCTTTAGTGCATTATCTCATGGAATTTGCGTGGCAAACATTCATGGATGGTGCTATTGGAACTTCCGGTTGTAAAGTCCAGGAAACTTGAGGTTTAAAGAAGTTAATGTGTTCATGTTCCCACGGTTAATAAGGGACAGAAAGGAATTGAACTCAAACTGTGCTCTACCTACTGCTAACTCCACCACCCACTCCAAGGTGCTTTCCTGACCCTCAGTCCTAGGCTGAGCATGGACTCTGGTTTGTCATCAAAGTTTCTACCTGTTGTCATGGCTGATATCCCCTTTCATATAGTCATCCTATTCACTCCTCCCAAGCCCACTAACAGCCTTACCTTGTCTGTCCCCTCCTAGATCCCAGGCACCTGCTATCCCTGGACTTTCCATTGTTCTGAAATCATCTGTCCATATACCTGCCTCCCAAGCTCAGCATGAGCCCTTGCAGAGAAGGGACCATACAACCGCTCACCACCCGTTTCCTAAATCTAGAGTCTTCCATGACATGCACACTCCATAGAACAAAACAGTGAACAGCTTTTGGGGTGGTGAGGTGATGAACGAGGATATAATGTTTGCAACCATGGGGCAAACTAAGTTTGGATCAGAAACTTCATTAGAAAACTCTGCTTTTTCACATGGACTTATAATTGTTCATGTTCACAGTGGACACTGTGGAAACAGTGCAATCTATCTGGCATAATGAGTTAACTGATAAGACCCCCAGTGAACAATCATGTTTGGGATACAGAAGTCCCTCTTTGTAAGATTGAATTCAAGGCTGCAGAGGATGCAGTTGGCAGGAAGCTCTATGCAGCATCGCTATAATCTGATTTTTAAAAAGCACAACATCCTTCTGGACTTATTCTACCCCCACCCTACCCCCCTTGCTTCCCAAAAGTGAAGTTCTTCTGTGTTCTGGAATTCTCCTACTATGTGCATGAGTATTACCAACATTTAAGTCAATCTGTTTTAAATTTTCTTTTCTGAACTTTTTCTTCCCTACTTTTCATTCCATCTAATAAGTAATAATTCCTTTGTCAATAATGAATAACAGCTGAATCTTACTGAACTCTGTAGGCCATTACTGAAAGTTACTCATGACCAGTCAGGACATTCCGTAACTAATTCACCTTTGATACTAGAGAATCATTGGAGTCAATTTGTCATTGAGAAGTTCCTGCTTTTGCTATATTTCAAACGCCTCCCCCACCTGCTCCTTCCATCCAAATCTACATCCCCATTTCAATAAGTCTTCTAAAGTTATACTGTGACACAATAATTCCCATTTAAACATTGTTTCAGCCATCAAATTTTTTTTTTTTTTTTTTTGCAGTACTGGGGATTGAACCCAGGGGCATTCTACTTCTGAGCTACATCCCCAGCCCTATTTTATTTTTTTTTTGTTGTTGTTGTTGTTTTGAAACAGGGTCTCACTAAGTTGCAGAGGACCTCACTAAGTAGCTGAAGCTGGCCTTGAACCTGCGATCCTCCTGTCTCAGCCTCCCAAGTACTAGAATTACAAATGTGTGCCACCACGCCTGGCTCAGCCATCAAATTATTAATTAAAATTTTCAACCTCAAAGGCTTTCTTTAACAAAATAAATTTATCATACATGAACTTGTTTTCTTTATTTGTCCTTTCAACATGATTTTTGGCAGTAAGGACATTATTTCTTTGCCTCTAGGAATTCCTAGCACAATATTAGACCTATTCAAAGTTGGCCTTAAAGGGATAGCAGAGCAAGATGGGATTTGATAACTAAAGAGTCTAGAACAAATTAATAAGCTTTCAACTTAGTGAGTGGGTCCAAATCAACTAAAATAGTCTTTTTACTCTCAATTTGTAAGTCATATGAACTCTGAATTAATATATATGATTAAAAATAACAATAGCAACAATGAAGTCACAAGGCCTTCAGCTTTCTTTATGCATTTTGTCTCTTTTTCCTGAATTTTAGATGAAGCTTGGTCTTCATCCCTCTTCTAGTTTCACTCTTTGCTCCTTCCTCATGGTACCTCCACTTGCATGCACCATCTATTTGCTACCAAACTCCCTGATTTTCATGTCCTTTGAGCTTTAAATATGTATTCAATTTCCTGGACATCTTCATTTAGATGTTGCAGTTACCTCAATTGCAAAATGAACATCTCCTCTAAACTTATCCCCTGTGGTGGTCTTATTCATGTAAATGGAATCACCATTACTTACCAGAAATCCATCATTGCTTTACCACCATCCCCCCACCCATCTCACACCAAGTCATGCCAAGTCTGTCTCCTAAGAGAATCACTGATGTATCTTCTTCCATCAATGATGGTCATCGCTACCCTAGTCCAAGTCATTCTTATATCCCTTTTTGGAATGCTGTAAAAGCTAGTCGATTTCTCCCCACTTTCTCTGGCATTCCTTTTACACAATAAAAGTGATCTCTAAATATACACCAAACTGGTCATTTCACTTTCCTGATGACAACGCTTCAATGCCTCCCATTGCACTTTTTATAGGCTGCAAGCACCTGTGTGATTTGGTCTCCTCTGGTTCCCAGTGCTCCAGACATTAGTGTGAGATTATGCTCACACAGCACTTTAAACTGTACCTGGCACAGAGTAGCACATGCTAAAGGTTAGCTGCTATTATCATTCTTACCATTATCATGTTGTCTGTTTGTCAAGCCGTTTAGCCATGAGCTTGTCTGTGCATGTGCTCATTATATTTACTCCTCCAACATGCTCAGCTTCTTCAGTAGTGAGGCCATTTATACATTCTCATTGTTTCCTTTTTGTCTCTCAGAGGAGACTCTCCTAGCCAGCTCAACACCCACCTCGGACTAGATTAGGATCTCCTTAGACTTCTCAGTTCATTCAAATCTCTTCCTTTACAACACTTTATGGAATTACACTTAAAATTTATTTGGATGCTAAACTAAAGCATTAAGAGGGGAGAAAGAGAGAGAGAGAGAGAGAGAGAGAGAGAGAGAGGGAGAGAGGGAGAGAGGGAGAGGGGGAGGGAGGGAGGAGGAAAAGAAAGAGAAAGGAAGAAAAAGAAAGGAAGGAAGGAAGGAGAAGGGTGCCTAACCTAAGTCATCTGTGGATGGCAGAAAGATGGCAGAGGGGATAGAGCATCCCCTCTCAAATGCTTAATCACATCAAACATGGCAAACCGTTAAAATAGAAAAGAGGAAATAACGAATATGTTTTAGTTAGTTGCAGAGCCATTCACCTTAGAACAACCTGAACAAGTGTAGCATTCTGTGATGTGGTCTAGAATGGTATTGGAATACAGAAGAAGCTCACAGGATCAAGAGTGGTGAGACCTGAGCAGGCCTTCTACTGGGTATCAATTTAGCCTAATAGAAGGAAGAAAAATGACTTTTCTGGTAAAAAGCAAAGGCATGCTGCCAGGAAAAATATGCTTGCCTTCTAGTTGAGGACAATTGTTACACGAGTTTCCATGAGGTGGGGGAAATGCCGTTGTACTCACGGGAGCTACTGCAGCTTTACATCATGGTCAAGACAATAAAGCCTTCAGCAGAGTTTAGAAGAGAGAATGGCTGTTTTGCTGAAAGCTGTATTTAAGAACTATGTGTGGAAAATCATAACAGGATGGTTTAGCTAATGAAGAAACTAACATTACAGTCAATGGCAATAATAATGGGGAGCCGGGCGTGATGGTGCACGCCTGTAATCTGAGTACCTGGGAGGCTGAGACAGGAGGATCACAGGTTTGAGGCCAGCCTCAGCAACATAGTAAGACCCTGTTTCAAAACAAAAAATAAAATAGAGCTGGGGTGTAGCTTGGAGGTAGAATGCCCGTGGGTTCAATCCTCAGTACACACAAAAAATAGTAGATAAATAAATAAATAAATAAATACATACATAAAGGGCTGGGGTGCCGCTCAGAGGTAGAAGTTTGATTTCCAGTACCAAAATAAATAAATAAATAATAATAATAATAATGATGATGATGGGGCCTAGGTAGGGAATAACTACCTGAGGCAATAACATTAAATCCAATTATGAGGATCTTATCAATGCAACTGTGTATGAATAGACAGCTGGTATACCACAATGGACTTGCAGGTGACTTAGCTTGAAATGGACCACGTTAACATGTTGAACCAGCATGGGCAGTATCTAACCGTGATGTTTTCATAATATGCAGTAACAGTGCAACACTGAAGTCTTCAATAAGTATTCATGAAAAGAATCAAGATGTGGTTAATAAGACGGTTGTCCTTTCTAGAATTTTAACTATTTTGTAGGTAAGAAAGTGAAAATCCTTATTAGAGTTTTAATTATTTTGATTTTCCCATGTACTTATCAAATTCATTTGTTTTTAGTAGAAATGAGAGAATACTGTTTTATTATGTGGGTTAGGGATAGATGATTTTCCATTTTTTTAAAAAAAAACAACTTACTTCGGCACTGACTGGTCCAGCTGTATGTCCTGCAGAATCAGGCTCTTCCACATATATGGTATAAAAATTGGGTCTAGGGGTAAAATTGAAACAGAAAAAGACATTAGCAATTTGGAATCAGCCTACAGGCTGGATTGGAAGATTTTGAAGATCTTGGTCTTGCAGGTCTTGCTGTCTCTTTCTCTCCATCCAGGCCAGGTGATGCACTTGGCCCCAGTGAGGATGGGCCTCCTGGCAGGAAGTAAATAAGACCTGCCAGGATTGGTACACCTCAGTTGTGAATCTATCTTGTTCTTGCAGTTAAGACCTCTCTTGGTGTGCCCCAGCACTTCAAATTTCCTGGTTTCTGACTTTGCTGACTTGATTCACCTATACCTAGTTCTTTTTTTAGTTGTCCAGTTTCTGATGTACTATTTACCTGGAACTCCCTTTCAGGATACTCTGACTCCAGCTTATCATCATGGTCTGTGCAAGCACCTAGGGTTCCTGGCATCTGTCCTCAGAAATGAGTGTCAGACCCACTCTCAGCTCTGAGTTATTTGCCTCTCCTCCCTGGTACGGGCTGTATCTTTGCAGCTAATAGTTATTGTCAACCACATCCTCAACAGTACCAGATTCCTTGAAAAGACCCCAAAGTTCAGGACACTCAAGCAAGATTTAATAAATGGAATGACATTAAACTAAAAAGTCTCTGCTCATCAAAGGAAACCATCAAGAGACTAAAGAGTGAGCCTACAGAATGGGAGATCTTTGCCAACTATTCCTCTGAAAGAGGACTAATATCTAGAATACACAAATTACTTAAAAGGCTTAACACTAGAAAAACTAATAACCCAATCAAGAAACAGGCAATTGAACTAAATAGACACTTCACAAAAGAAAAATTCAAGTGGCCAATACATATATGAAAAAATGTTCAACATCATTAGCAATTAGAGAGATACAAATTAAAACTACACTGAGATTCCATCTAACCCCAATTAGAATGGCAATCATCAAGAAGTCAAACAACAATAAATGCTGGCGAGGATGTGGGGAAATAGGAACTCTTCTGCACTGTTGGTGGGATTGCAAATAAGTGTAGCTGCTATGGATATCAGTGTGGAGATTCCTCAGAATATTGGAAATGGATCCACTATATGATCCAGCTATACTACTCCTGGGTATCTTTGCAAAGGAACTGAAATCAGAATATTATAGTAATACATTCATCA
The DNA here is from genome assembly GCA_004027185.1 of Glis glis. Lineage (NCBI taxonomy): Eukaryota > Metazoa > Chordata > Mammalia > Rodentia > Gliridae > Glis > Glis glis. The sequence goes on from PVJS01009077.1 coordinate 39,212, forward strand.
ACAGATGAATGAATCACAAAATTATGGGATATACACACAATGGAATTCTACTCAGCAATAAAGAACAAAATTATGTAATTTTCAGGAAAAGGGCTGGACCTGGAGAACATTATGTTAAGTGAGATTATCCAGTCACAGAAAGTGAAGGGTCATATGTTTTCTCTCATATGTGGAAGCTAGGGAGTAATTGGGATACAGGAGGGTCTTTAGAGAATGGAGGAGAAACTCCAGTGGAGCGAGGGAGGTGGTCTAGGGAAAGGGGGTGGAGGAAGAATCAATGAAGGAAACACTTCCACTGACATTATGTACATATGTGAGAATACCAATGCCAATCTCAATATCATGTATGGGGAAGGGGGGAGTGGGAAGGGAATGGGGGGAAGCTCACCATGTGCTCTGGGTATGTATGTCACTATCACTATGAACTACATTATGATGTGAGACTATAATGCACCAATAAAAGTAAAAATAACTAAAATTTATAGAAAGAAAAGTGTCCATTTAAAGGCAATGTCAAGGTTTTTACTAATGGTCAAAATGGTCATTGACGATAAAGAATTCCATTTTTTACCCACATATATCCAACTATGTCAGCCCCTCTCCAACACTAGGTGTTACCTTTCCGCTTTGGGACGGTCCAACCATTCTAACAATGTAAACACCCTCTTTTCATATGGGATGGTACTGAAAAAAAAAAGTAAAAACAATTTTAAAAAATGAATCAAATGCTGGGCGTGGTGGCACACGCTTGTAATCCCAGTACTTTGGGAGGTGGAGACCGGAGGATCCGGGTTTGCGGCCAGCCTCAGCTCTCTCTCTCTCTCTCTCTCTCCCTCCCTGTCTCTCTCTCTCTCTCTCTCTCTACTTAGTGAGGCCCCCCACAACTTCATAAGACCCGGTTTCAAAATAAAGTATGAAAAAATAGGGCAGGGGTGTAGTGCAGAGGTAGAACGTCCCTGGGTTCAATCCCCGGTACCACAAAAAAAAATGAATCAAGTCAAGAATAATTCATTATATTCCTCATCAGGAAGATAAACTGATATCTTCAGATGTCCATTGCATGGTTCTATATGATCAAAATACCAAAAGGTATTCAGTATAATCAAAGGATCCCTGTTTTTATATATTGTAGCATTGTATTATGTATGGATAGGCATATATGGTACTGGGGATTGAACATTGAACCCAGGGGCATTCTATGTCTGAGTTACATCCTCAGCCCTTTAATTTTTTTTTTTTAATTTGAAATAGGGCCTTGCTAAGTTGCTGAGGTTCTTGCTAAGTGTCTGAGGCTGGCCTGGAACCTGCAATCCTCCTGTCTTGGCCTCCCAAGTACTGGGATTAGGTGTGCGCCACCACAAATGTGTATTGTTTTGTTTTCTCCTTATCCTTCTCTCCTTCTACTTACCACAACTACAATAAAAGGCCACTGTTGTTATCCATTCATTCTAATTATTAATTTTTATTCATTTATACATGTTTGTATATTGAGCACCTATGGCCAGGCGCTATTTGTTTGTTTGAAACAGAATTTATCAGTGAACAAACCAAAGGTTACCTTCCAGTGAAGGAAGGCCAGCAACAAACAATAGATCCAATACATAAATTCTATAGTGTATGAAGAGGTGATAGATGCTTTGGATAAAAGAAAACAGTAGAGCAGAATAAGGGTCCCTGAGAAATAGGTGAAAGTGATCTGGAATTCTAAATATTAGTGTGCTTTGGGTAAGACAATATTGAGAAGATAATTTTTTAGCAACAGCCTGAGAGAAGTTGGGCATTTGGATCCATGGAGGGAATCATCTCAGGCAGGAGACAATGGTGCAAAGGCCCTGCAGTGGGAGCAAGCGGGTGTGTTGAGGCCCACACGGGAGGTCAGAGTGAACACTAGGGAGCAGTCAGAGAGCAGGTCTCAGAGGTAGGTGGTGGTCACCCCACATTAGGCCTTGTAGGCTTTTACTCTGAGTAACACAGGACCCACTGAAATTTTTGGTGCAAAGGAATGTCATAATTGGACTTGCATTTTAAAGGAATCCTTTTGGCTGGTGGAATGAGAATAGATAACAGGGTATAAGAAGCAGATTGCTGCATAAAGAAGCAACTGCCATAAAATAGGCAAGAGATGAAAGCTCAGTCCAGAATGTTAATGCTGGAGGTTCTCAGACTGCATCTATTGTGAATTACAACCCAAAGCATTTACCGACCGACTGAATGAGGTGCGTGAGAGAGAAGAAGCAACAACCCCAAGATGTCTGGCCCAAATGACTGAAAGACTAGGATATACCATCATATACTAGATATACCATCAAGGGTATATCTCAGCAGGAGAGCAAGTGCTTGGCATGCACATGACTGGGGCTCAATCCCCAGCACCAGGAAAAAAATCATTCCTGTCTAGATGGGCCCTTATCTGAATGTGCTTCATTACCCATCGTAATTCATATATATGGATGGGAAGGAGCCATTGACAGCCACATCTGATCCTGGCCAGAAGTAGGAAGCAGCTTTTAAACCTTGATACATTGCTGTCAGCCATATCTGTAAGAAGAGAAAACTTAGGGTAAGTGAAGGTCAACAGGATAGTTTGGGTTGAAATGATACAACTTAATGGAAACAATAATTTCAGCTGCAAAATTTATTATAATTAGTAAAATTTATCTTTTCAGCAGTTAAACTATATAATTATCCAAGCATCTGCCTCAAAAATATAAAATGTAGTAAGGCAATAAGAAATAAGTTCATTTTTTTCAAACCGATAAAATTATACTGCCCTTCTTTCCCATTTATTTATTTATTAATTTATTTATTTGGTACTGGGGATTGAACTCAGGGGCATTTTACCTCTGAGCTCCACCCCCATCCCTATTTTTATTTTTATTTTGAAACAGGGTCTCCCTAGGGTGATGAGAGTCTCACTACTTGCTGAGGCTGTCCTCAAACCTGTAATCCTCCTGTCTCAGCCTCCCAAGTACTGGGATTACAGGCATGAGCCACCATGCCCAGCTCTTCTCTCCCTTTAAAAAGAATTACATAACATTATAATGGAAAGATTAACAGATCATCTTTCTGAGTAATTTCCAGGTTGATAAATTTATAATACAACACCTAAGTTTGAACATAAGACCATTTGACTAAACAATCATCCAAGTTTAAAGAGTTTGAATTATCATAATAAACAGTGGTGAAACACCTTCACACCCCAGCCCTTGGACTAGATGGATAATTTAAAACTCAAAGTGGAGCGAGAAGACCGGCCTATCATCACACAGGGAGGCAGGTGACTTTGCTGCCGGGTAGGAGGTTACATACGGGTTGCCCTTGCCACCACTCCGGGTTATTCTTCTCCGTTGAAGAAAGAGAAAAATTCTTGTTCAGATTTACATCATACATATTATTGTCAATGATGCCATGTGATTCTGGATACAAGCCCTAGAAAGTCAATTTCAAAAGAGATTAAGATAAAAATAACATATTAGTAAAATATATGTTTAAGTTAAAGTCGCATAAGATCTATAAATCATATCTAAGAAAGATATCATACACCAATCAATATAAACCCAAATATCAGGATATATAATTTTTTCTTTCTAGTTCTCCCACAGTCTGTAGCACCAAATGAATGACATTAGGTGAATGGTTTATGTTGATGATGTTAACATAACATTAACACCATCAACTCAAACCGTGCTTAGTAGTTTCCTGGATTACATTAATGATTAGCCACTGATTATTAGCAATAATCACAAGAAATCTATTAGAAGCTTTTCTATATCATATATCCTGGCTAAAAAGGATTAAAGTGGGTTATCAAAATTTTATAGAGAGCCTGCCCAATGTCTATCTATCTTCCATCCTTTCTACCCATCTATCTCTCTGTTAATCCAATCATTCACTCAATGCAATTATGTATTCATTCAATCATTTCACACATTTTCCTTGAATGCCTATTATATCCCCTATGATCAAAACTACTTTGTAGGCCGGGCGTGGTTACGCACACTTGTAATCCCAGTACTTTGGGAGGCTGAGACCGGAGGATCCAGGTTCGCGGCCAGCCTCAGCGCTCTCTCTCTCTCTCTCTCTCTCTACCTAGTGAGGCCCTCCGCAACTTCGGGAGACCCGGTTTCAAAATAAAGTATAAAAAAATAGGGCGGGGGTGTAGCGCGGAGGTAGAACGCCCCTGGGTTCAATCCCTGGTACCGCAAAAAAAAAGAAAACTACTTTGTATGTGTGTGTGAGGAGGGGTACTGGGTATTGAACCCAAGGGCATTCTACTTCCAAGTTACAGCCCCAGCCCTTTTTATTTTTTACTTTGAAACAGGGTCTCTCTAGGTTGCTGAGAGTCTTGCTTAGTTGCTGAGGCTGGTCTCAAATCTGTGGTCTTCCTGTCTCAGCCTCCCAAGTACTGGCATTACAGGCATGTGACACCATGCCCAGCTATAACTACTTTTAGATAGATTTTAGGGTCATTATTTCAGAACATTACTATATGTATGGCATATACATATATATATTTAACAGAACTTATGTATAATCTTTTATTTGTGTATCTACATATTTAGAGATGTGTATTGTATATATTAGGAATGCATATTTATGGATGCATGTACATTCACAGTCAATTCTTATTCATGGTATTTATCTTCTAGAAAGTTCTAATGGACACTGAATTAACAAATACCCAGCCATTGCTCCTAGGGAAAACACAGAGTTAAGTTCCTAAGGACCTCTGGTTGCAACCTTTTTTGGGTATTGGCCACGCTATTACTTTCTTAACATCTGAAAAAGGCACCTTATTTAATATATATTATTCACTCACTATACTCATGCCTGAACGAAGTTTACCTAACACATGTATTTTGTCTGTGTGGCATATCGCAGCCTTCTTGCTCTTAGTCACACCAGACGGCACATCAGCACTATGCTTGGCTATGCTTGGGGGCCATTTTAATCAGAAAAATCACCAATGAAAAACACAAACAAGTGAAAAACATGGCACTAAATAGACAACAGGCTGCAAAAATGACACTTGTTTCCATCATGGGAGCTAAAACAAGAAGGCAGGAGGGGCGCCTGGGTATAACTCAGCTGGAGCCTGTGCATCAGGAAATTGATTTGTTTTTGCTGCTCTCTGCATGTCCAAAAATGACCACAAATGAACTACACTTAAGGATTTATGGGTTACAAATAAACTTTAGTGAGCAGATGAATTTTCAAATAGGGAACCCGTAAATAATGAGGATATACGCATACTCACATACAATTACTTAAGGGTTAAAATTTTACCAAGTCAGAGCTCCCATTCCATGGTAATAATATACTACTTTGCAAAGTAGTAAAGACACAAATATTGTTTGGTGTAAAAAAATCAAAGCAGAGGATGCTTAAGATGTATTCTAAATCTGTAAATCTTAAATAACTTAATTTTCCTTTGAATTGATTTTAATCATCCAGCGACATCTTTTCATACATTAAGGAGAATACACTTGCTTTAGTTGTTTTATCTAAAGAGGTGTAGCCAGCATGAATTCACTCATAGAACAGAAATCTTTATCAAGTTAAATACCATGAAAAGACTAGGAAAGAATAACATTCCCACATCAAAGTGGTTATCCTCATCGATAGCCTACTGTTCTTGGCAGAACTTCAGTTAAGGGCAATCAAAAGACCAGAGGAGAAGGGTATTTCATTTCCTAGAGATTATCCTGGCCTCACACAAAGGCGAATCAACCCAATGTGAGGCCACTCACCCAGGGTTAACGTCTCACAGCACTCCATTGACCTCTTTTTTTTTTTTTGCAGTACCGGGGATTGAACGCAGGGGTGTTCTACCTCCGCGCTACACCCCCGGCCCTATTTTTTATACTTTATTTTGAGACCAGGTCTCACGAAGTTGCGGAGGGCCTCACTAAGGAGAGAGAGAGAGAGAGACGGAAAGAGAGAGAGAGAGAGAGAGAGCTGAGGCTGGCCGCGAACCCGGATCCTCCGGTCTCCGCCTCCCAAAGTACTGGGATTACAAGCGTGCGCCACCACGCCCGGCCTCCATTGACCTCTTATTGAACCTTTAACCCAGCCTGAAATAAGTCATGAACTTGTGAAATGTGTGGTGTGGGCTTGGGTAGTTCTTGCCCAAGCATGTCTGCTGATGTCGTCAGTTTCCTGTCTGTGGCCTGTCAGTCTTCCCATTGGGCGAACCACTTACCGTGACAATGGTGTAATGATTTGGGAAGGTTTTGGTAGGATACACAGGTCTCATGTATTCTGAATGAACTCCACATAATTCTGCAACAAAGTAAGGTGAGAAATTAGGAAGTCATTTCTTCCTCAGAAGTATTTTGGATAATTAAAAATCTGAACATGAAGCCGGGCGTGGTGGCGCACGCTTGTAATCCCAGTACTTTGGGAGGCGGAGACCGGAGGACCCGGGTTCGTGGCCAGCCTCAGCTCTCTCGCTCTCTCTCTTCCTGTCTCTCTCTCTCTCTCTCTCTCTCTCCTTAGTGAGGCCCTCCACAACTTCGTGAGACCCGGTTTCAAAATAAAGTATAAAAAATAGGGCCGGGGGCGTAGCGCGGAGGTAGACCACCCCTGCGTTCAATCCCCGGTACCGCAAAAAAAAAAAAAAAAAAATCTGAACATGAACCAGGTGTAGTGGCACACACCTATAATCCCAGCTGCTCAGGAGGCTGAGGCAGAAGGGCTTTGAGTTTGAGACTAACCTGGGCAATTTAGTGAGACCCTGTCTCAAAATAAAATAAAAAGGGCTGAGGACATAGCTCAGTGGTAGAAAACTTGCCTAGCATGTTCAAGGCCCTGGGTCCAATCCCCAGCACCACCATGCCCCCCCTCAAAATCTAAGCATGAAATTTTCCCAAAAAACTAGCTAAAAAGTGTATTAAAAGCAGGGCGCGGTGGCACATGCTTGTAATTCCAGTACTTGGGAGGCTGAGACAGGAGGATAGCAGGTTTGAGGACATCCTCAGCAAGTAGTGAGACTTTCATCAACCTAGCAAGATCCTTTTTCAAAATAAAAATAAAAAATAGGGCTGGAGGTAGAATGCCTCTGGGTTCAATCCTCAGTACCAAAAAAAAAGTGTATTAAAAGTGGAAAGAGTGGGAATTGGGGGAGGGCTAATTGACCAAAGAGTGCATGTATACATCAACTACTCTGAAATCCTTCAAATGTATGATTGCAATGCACTAATAAAAAAAATGGAAAGAGGTTGAAATTCTGACCCCTAAACTCCTTCCATTTCAATGAATGTCATCAGTTTTCAGGATAAAAGGGAGCTAAAGCAAAGTCTATAATTTTTTTTTCTCTAAAGAGCCAGCTAATACATATGTTGGACTTTGCAAGGCCATATGGCTTCTCTTGCAACAGTTCAACTCTGCCATCGACCCACCAAAGGCAGTACACAAACAAATGAGCATGGCTGTGTCCTAATAACATTTTATGAGGGACATTGAAATTTTAATTTAATATAATTTTTACATGTTACAATATGTTCTTCTAAAAAAACATTTAGAAATATAAAACAATGTTTAGCATATTGAAGACCATACAAGAGCCAGGAGTGCTGGTGCCCGCCTGTAATCCCAGTACTTGGGAGGCCGAAACAGGAGGCTCACAGGTTCGCGGCCAGCCTCAGCTACTTAGTGAGGCCCTCCACAACTTAGTGAGACCCTGTTTCAAAATAAAGAGAATAAAAATAGGGCTGGAGGTATAGAATGCCCCTGGGTTCAATCCCCAGTACCACACACACACACACACACACACAAAAGACCATACAAAGTCAAGCAGAGCAAACAGGGCCTAGCCTAGAGGCCACAGCTTGATGAGTCCTGAGCTACAAGTACCCTAACTTACACACTGCCAGCTTATACACTGCCAGTTTTAGTTATACACTAACTTATACACTGCCAGTTTTCTTTTGCTGCTCCCTCTTTCTGACTCTGGTCATTACAGTAAAAATTTCTATATATCATTTTCTTCTCAGCTAATAGTTCCTGTATGTAAAGTATGCAATAAAACAAATATCAACCCAATTGTCTAGGTAACTGAAAAGGGAATTGACTTGAACATCGATATAACGAGCCCATGTCACAGAGTAATGTTTACAGAATGAACTAGCTTGACTGCCTATTGTTTTCCGTTCAGTGTCCATTTGATCTGTGAAGTTTCCTGTAATCTGTTTTTCACAAAGTCTGGCATTAATTCTGCTCTCATTGTTCCTTGCTTTGGATCTGTGCAGTAACCCTGGTTAAGGAGGTCAGAACCACTGGAGCGTGTTGCTCTTTTCTTTGCTGTAGTGAAGAACAAGAATTTTTCCATGCCCAACATCATTGCTTCTTATTCTAAAAGAAAGTTTCCGCATTATAAATTCTATTTAGGTTAAAACAAACAGTGAAATGGATGGTTGGCCAAAAAGCAACAAACTTTTCATCTGGAAACAATGACTGCGTTTCCAAATCAGCAAGGGTTTGGTCGCCTTCCCAACCCCCATCCAGTGTTTCCAATATGATCCAGGAATTTCCTCTTTCAGAAACTTCTAGGGCCCCATGTAACCTCTACTCCATAGGGCCCTCTGATGTGAAGCACGGAGATGGAGCAAAGGGAGCTTGAAAAAAATCTACATTTTTTTTTTAACAAGCATCCCAGTGATTCTGATACACTTAAGTTTGAGAATGCTCTGGAACTGGACTCATAAGGCATAATTTAAAATTAAAATAACCTTTTCTTTTTTTACTCAATAACATCAATAAAAAATTCTTGTCCTCAATCAGGAAAAGACAATTAATATGGTCAAGATGTCATATGATAAGGAAATAAAATGGGAACTAATCCTCTTACATAATTAAAAGAATTTAAGTGGGAGAAAAAGTCATACAATGAACAGAGATGCAAAGTCAGTTTCTGTTTTTATTTCCTTAAAACATGGGTGGCAAACTCATATTTATAAATGCCTAAGGCCACAGGGTATAAAATGCAAACTGAGCTGCTAGTCTTGTGAAAACATGATAGCTCCCTAGCTATAATGTCCTAAAGAGGACACACCCGTTTACTATCTACAGACTAAGACAACCATTGCATATCATCTGCTTTTGAATTACACTATTGGAGAAGAGCCCACAGAAAGCATGATCTTCCACCATTGTTTCTTCTAAATCTTAATAACCTAAATTATGACCAAATAGAATATTTTTGAAAAGTCGTATGATCAACCAGTAAGAGTAGTAGCTTCTCTAGAAGAAAAGTCAGACTGTCAGGGAAGAAGTTTTGCTTGCTTATTTTTACTAGTTATCCTTTAACATTGTTTTAAAATGTTTACCATGTGCATAATTTCCTTCTAGAAAAACATTTTTTCATATGTATGGCACTAGGGATTGAACCCAGGGATTCCCACATTATAGGAAACCATTCTACCGCTGAGCTACATCTTCAGCCCTTATTATTTTATTTTGAGACAGGGTCTCACCAAGTTGCCCAGTCTGGTCTTGAACTTATGATCTTCCTGCCTCAGCCTCCCAAGCAGCTGGAATTACAGGTGTGTGCCATTCCATCCAGCTAGAAAATCATTTATTTTTTTAAAAAAATACACAAAAATAATATGAAGACATAAGTGGGGTACACATATGTAACTAGGCTTATAGTGATTATATACCACAAAAAGGAGAAAACTAAGTGGATGAGGAGGGTAAAGCAGCCAAGGAATGTGTATATAAAAATGATAATGTAGTCTTTTTTTTTTTTTTTTGCGGTACCAGGGATTGAACCCAGGGGCGTTCTACCTCCGCGCTATACCTTCGGCCCTATTTTTTATACTTTATTTTGAAACCGGGTCTCACGAAGTTGCGGAGGGCTTCACTAAGTAGAGAGAGAGAGAGACAGGGAGAGAGAGAGATATAGACAGCTGAGGCTGGCCGCGAACCTGGATCCTCCGGTCTCCGCCTCCCAAAGTACTGGAATTACAAGCGTGAGCCACCATGCCCGGCTGATAATGTAGTCTTTATAAAGTTCTTTTAAAGATTGGCCTAATGAGATATTATTAATTAAGATATTCTTACAAACTGAAAACAGCAAACTGCTCAGCAATATTCACAAGCTCAAAGTAAGTACTTTTCATTTTGCACATATCTTATATCTTCCTGGAAAGACGAGCCGTATGGTTGACCCGTGTCATTTCCAGCACTCAATGAAATCAATAATAAGCTCTGCAGAGGCTCTGATCTTCCCAGTACTTGCAAGTATGCATCCACGTCCACGGCACATAGAGAAGAAAAGATGGAAGAAGAAGGCAGACAGGAGTGAGCTCAGCAATATGGAGAATAGGAATCCCTGGGGTCTTGTTCCCACCACAAACATAACCATTTAATAGCAACACATAAATTCCCTTTGTGAGAAATTCAGAAACTACTTCAGAGGCTCCTGCATACCAGGCAAATGTGAAACCAACCCTATCAAAACTTGCAGGAAAAATGGGAACATTTCTTTGCTATAATTTGCATCCCCGGCATAGTGCCATATTATCTGTAGGGAACCCCCAGCTCCCAGCTCCTCCCTAGGAAGGGAAAGAACCAGACTAGGCATCTAACACTTGACCTTTCTGGGTGCCACCCAAGGAACTAGCTTCCGTTTCTCCTTTCACGGAGAGTCGATGGGACCGAGCAGACACTAGTACCCTGGGGGATACAGAGAGCAAAGAGGAAGTTTGAAGGATCATACAGCTATTTACCACAACTCCTCCCTTTGACTCAGCTCAGAGTGAGCAGATAATAAATTCTAGCTCCCAGCTTCTCCCTGGGGAAGTAGAGTTGGACCACATGTCCAGTGCCTGATCTTTTCTGGGGGTTTCCCAAAGGAGCAGCTTCTGTCTTACTAGTCTTGCAGCACCAAGAGAACCTAACATAACTTTAGTTACTTGGGGGTCTGTGAGAGCAAAGACAATAGTTTGACCTGGCATACCAGTCACACATCCTCTTCTGGCTCACCACACCACAAAGAAAACATAAAACCCTACGATTTCAAATTATCCCTGGGGACAGAAAGAGTTGGACGAGTGTCTAATGACCAAGTGTCTCTGGTAACTGCCTGAGGAACTGGCTTTAATCTTGCTTATCATGGAGCAGCGATGGCACTTGGCATATCCTAGACAACTGGGGGAGGGGGGCAAGGGTAGAACAAAGAAAAGAGGTTGAACTAGCATGGAGTTGGGAGGGGGCTTCAGAATCTTTGATCAGGCTGATTAATGTGGGTTTCTTCTACACAAGGCCAGTCATGAAGACTAAGAGAAGTGGCTGTTTGTCTAAAGGACAGACACCAACACATAAAGGAAAATGAAGAAACAAGGAAATATTGAAAACAAAGAAACGAGATACATCTTCAGACCCTAATGAAGTATAACAGTTTGATTTATCCAACAGACAACTCAAAATAACTATTGTAAAGATGTTCACTAAGGTGAGACAAATAATGCAGGTAAAATTTGTAAAATGAGAATTTCAAAAAACAGAAAAAAAAATATATATATATATACCAAACAGAAATCATGGTGCACTGAAAATTTCACTAGAGGAGTTTAAAGACCAGATCAAGAAGAAGAAATGATCAAATGATCAGCAAACCCAAAGACATGTCACTGGGAATTATTCAGACAGAGGAACAAAATTTTAAAAGAAAGAAAAAGAAGCAAATAAAGGTGAAGATACCTGTGGGACTCCATCAAATGAACCTATAAATGCGTTATGGGATTTTCGAAAGAAAAGGAGAAAGAACCAAAAAATTTATTCAAAGAAATAATAAATGAAACATTGTGTGTATGTGTGTAAGGTACTGGGGATTGAGCCCAGGGGCATTCTACCTCCGAGCTATACTCCAGCCCTATTTTATTTTAGTTTTTTGAAACAGAGTCTCACTAGATTGATGACAGTCTCACTACTTGCTGAGGCTGTCCTCAAACCTGTGATCCTCCTGTCTCAGCCTCCCAAGTCCTGGTATTACAAGCATGTGCCACCACACCCAGCTTAAATGAAACTTCTAAATCTTGGAAAGAAAATGAACATGTAGATCAAAGAAGCCCAAAGGACCTTAAAATAAATGAACCTAAAGAAATCCACACAAGTGCCGGGCGTGGTGGCACACGCTTGTAATCCTAGTACTTTGGAAGGCGGAGACCAGAGGATCCGGGTTCACGGCCAGCCTCAGCTCTCTCTCTCTCTCTCTCTCTCT
>PVJS01009078.1:0-51324 GCA_004027185.1 Glis glis
AATACAGAAATGATGATAAATTAGAGAATGACAGATATTTAGATGAGGGAGGAGATTGCACAGGGGGAGGAAAATATTTGAGGAGTTGTTGATAGGTGTGGGATTTTAAAACATTTAATTTTATTTTTTTAATTAACAAATAATTATGTTTGCAAAATGTGACATTCTGACATATATATGTGAATACATACAATATATAATACATTATATAGAGATATTGTGAAATAATTAAGGGAAACTAATTAGATTCATCACCTCACATAACATTTTTTTGGTGCTAAAAACATGTTAACTATGCCCTTTTAGCAGTTTTGAAACATGCAATGCATTATCATTTATTAGAGTTACTAGTCAGTGCAATAGATCTTGAAAGCTTGTTTCTTCTAACTGAAACTTTGTACCCTTTGGCCAACATTTCTTCTTTTTTGTCTACCCTCTCCCCAGCCTTTGGTAACTGCCATTCTGTTTTCTACCTTTAATGAGTTAAACTTTCTTAGATTCCACATGTAAGTGAGATCATGTAGCATTTGTCTTTCTGTGCCTGGTTTATTTTTTATTTATTTGTTTAGTAGTAGTAGTAGTAGTTAGTAGTAGTAGTAGTAGTAGTAGTAGTAGTAGTAGTAGTGGCACTAAGGATGGAACCCAGGGGTATTCTACCTCTGAGAGACACCCCCAGCCCTATTTTATTTTTGATTTGGAAGCTCACTGAGTTGCGGAGAGCCTTACTAAGTTGCTGAGGCTGGTCTCAAACCTGTGATCCTACTGTCTCAGCCTCCCAAGTACTGGGATTACAAGTGTGTACTGCCATGCCTGGCTGTGCCTAGTTTATTTTACTTCATGTAATATTCTTTATATCTATCCATGTTGTCAGAAATGACAGGATTTCCTTCTTTTTAAAAGGCGAATAGCATTCCATTGCACATATATACCACATTTTCTTTATACATTTATCTGAAGATGAACACTTAGGTTGGTTCCATATACTAGCTATTATGAATAATGCTGCAATGAACACGGCCATGCAGGCATTTCTTTGACATACTGACTTTAATTCTTTTAAATATATACCCAGGTGTGGTATTTTGAGTCATATAGTAATTCTACTTCTAGCTTTCTGAGGAACCTCAATACTGTTTTCCATAACGGCTCTCCTACTTTACATTGCATCCCCACCATCAATGTACAGGGGTTTCCCGTTCTCCACACCCTTGTCAACACTCATTCTCTTTCATCTTTCTGATAATACCCATTCTAACAGGGGCAGGGTAATATATAATTTGTGGTTCTAATTTGCATTTCCTTGAGGATTTGTGATGCTAAATACTTTTTCTTTTTTTCTTTATTTTTTGGTGCTAGGGATTGAATCCAGGGGCATCCTACTTCTGAGCTACACCCTCAGCCCTTTATTTATTTTTTAATTTATTTGAAAACAGGGTCTCACTAAGTTGCTGAGGCTGATTTCAAACCTGCGATCCTCCTGCCTTAGCCTCCCAAGTCCTGGGATTACAGTCATGAAACCACCACACCAGGCTGAAAAATACTTTTCCATATATCTGTTGGCCATTTGTAGGTCTTCTTTTGAGAAATGTCTATTTAGGTCCTTTACCAACTTTTTGATTGGGCTATTTGTTTTCTTGCTATTGAGCTGTTTGAGTTAGGAGCTGAGATTTTGTACCATTTCAGTTGAGAATCCCTCCACCTCATCACCTCCTTAAAGGAGATGCTTTCCAGCTTGGTCAAGATCCATTCCTTTCTGTGTTGGGCATCACTTCTCTCCCACACTCTTCCATCCCACTTTCCTTGCCAAAAGAAGAAAAATACATAAAAAAATACTTTCTTTTTGAATGTAAAATATATTTTTGGCTTGGGGCCAATAAGGTAGACAAACTATGCACAAAATATTATTATACTCAAGGTCGGGGCCATAAGACTTGCTATCAGAAAGTGAAATGAAATTTCCAAGATTTCAAAGGGATCACTCACCGAGAGAAAGAAAAACAATTGGAGAGAGGTCATGTGAAGAAGAGGAAAAGCCAGAATGTGTGCTACCAGTTTACTATAGCAATGGTGTTGTAAAAGGATCAGTCCAAAAGACCTTGTTTTATTTATTTAATCACACTCTCTCTGAATCTTTTGGATGCAAGTGAAGAAATCAAGGTATTTATGAAGTCAGACTTGTAAATGCCAGGAAGTAGTAATAAATGCCAACTTACTCTCTGCTACCAGTGTTAGTCCTAAGGGAAAGGTGAGCTCCTGAATGCATAAATATAGATCATTACGAGGCTGAATTAAAATACAAAAAATGTGGAAGTCGGATATAAACCCCCGAGGGTTATCCAACATAAAAAGCAGAGTTGAATAACAAGCTGAAGCTTTTAAAAGGGGAGAACCTACGATCCTCATTGGCTGGGAAAAACAGTTACTAAGCATCCTTTAAGAAAAGCACCTTAGGGAAAGCTTGGTGTTTGAACACCTTAGCACATTGCTGGTCTAAATGAATGCAAATGTGGGAGGAGGGACTTGCCTTATCTTATTTGTGGTCTCTACAGCCCTGGACCCAAGAGGCTTCAAAAATTGTTGCCTGAGTCAGAGTGAGCAGAAATAAAGAGGTACAGATCCTAAGTCATCTACTGAAATCTTCCTGAAAGGGTAAGTTTTGCTTATTTACCATTTGTTACAGAGTATAGTTACTTAGCAAAGTATAAGCTATTGGTTAAACAGTTGATATTTTGTTTCATGTTATATTTTGGGGTAACAATGTCTACAGTCATACAGGGATCAATGCAACTAGTGACCTGCCTCCCACCCTGTCACATGCAGCAGAAGTTTCATGTGCAGGAGTGTGCCATTTAGTGAACCCTGGGTATGTTAATGAATTACCCGAAGACTCAGTGGGGACAAAAAGGACCTTAAAATAGAATGAAACAGCTGCCAATCAAAGGGAGAAATAGGAAGATTCATATGAAGGAAGAAAAAAAAATGAAAATCAAAACTGAGAGAATGCTGAGACAATGGAAATCATTAAGAATAGAGAAGCAGGGACAGGAAGGAAATTTATGTGCAAAATCAGATAGTTTAATGAACCAAAATGTGGACAAGGGAGTGTGTGCAGGAGTCAGAGACTGTTCTCAAAAATAACCCAACTGATTGCAAAGAGGTGTTTACTCTCAAAAATGAGCAGGTGTGGGTATTCCTTGTGACAGCAAATGACCACTTTTACAGATCCTGACATAATTACAAAAGTAAACAGTAAGAGTGGATATTTTTCAATGTTGGAGGAGAAAAATTTGCAGTGCACAGGTACACATTATTAAAATTTCAAGAATGCCTATTTACTGCAATAATTACCATGAACAAAGTAAAGGAGACAACATCTTGAAAGAAAGAAATGCAGTTTTTTTTTCTTAATATCATAAGCCTGAACCTAACGAAACATGTTTGTAGTTAATGCAGATTAACTGATTACCTATGAGTGGGTTTAGGATCACAAGCTCATCCTAGATAATTCTGGAATAGAAATAGAACCACCACAAAGCTGAAATTCTCGATTAATTCTACCTGAGAGCAAATGAACTCCTATTATTAGAAGAAGACTTTTATGCTATAACATTAAAACCCGAATTACTCAACATCAAGCAAACACAGAGTCTTAATAGTAAGAAGAAAATAAGCATCCCACCCTGGAATTCTTCATGACATTAACAGCAAAGACTCACTAACAATGAAGGCCCTGGTACAGTTCTCTCAGTAACGGATGGTGACTTAATTTTAAAGTAAACTAATTTCAGACTTAATTTTCATGAAAAAGTAAGGCCTTAACATGTAAATGTTGTTCAGAGCTTTTCTTCCACCTGAGAAACTAAAAGGAAAAACATGTTTTCAGTGAGCTTTTGGACTTTGATGGTGCAAAGAACCGGTCATCAGGGTGTAATTTTCCTAAGAGTTGGATTTTAGTCAGCTCATTTAGGTTTCATTGTGGAAGCAGAACATCGTGTATTTGCATCTTCTTTTCTTTGAAGCAATTCCATATTTAGGGTCAGTTGTTCTAGGAAAGACTTTATGCTTGCATTTTTGTTATTCGTGGAGTAATAGAAGCATTAGCCAGTTTTCCCTGAAGCTGGAGACAAGCAAATGTAATTCATTACCCAGATTTTAAAATTCTTTTTAGTTATGTTATTTTTTGACATGTTAACCATCCTTTTTACTGACTTCACTTTTTATCTTAAGTGGGTAAAGTCTGTTTTTTTCTGCAGGCATTTGAATCCATAAGGACAAGGACCTAGATGCTTACACAGGTTTTGAGACAGTGTGTGTGTGTATGCTCACGCTCGCACACGTGTGTGTGTGTGTGTGTGTGTGTGTGTGTGTGTGTGTAATTTATTTTATTTATCTGTACTGGGAATTGAACCCAGGGGCATTCTACCTCTGAACTACACCCCCAGCCCTTTTGTTTTGCATTTTAAAACAGGGTCTTGCTAGGTTGCTGAGAGTCTCTCTAAGTTGCTGAGGCTAGCTTCAAACCTGAGATCCTCCTGTCTCAGCCTCCCAAGTACTGGAATTACAGGTGTGCACCACCATGCCCAGCTAGATAACTTATTTTAAAAATCAGCATTTATCTCAAGTGCACTATTTGGAAATATGCCCCTTACCCATTGAGGCATATCCTGCCTGAGAAGTAACAAGAAAAAATGATCTTGGAATTAGATGGGCCTGAGTTTGAACCCTGTCTGTGCACAGCTTTGTTCCTTGTAGTCAGAAATTCCCACTTGTAAAGTGGAGATGCTAGTTCTTAGCTTACAGATAGGTGTCATGAGAGTTAAGTATGGTTATGTATAAAATACCAAACACATAGTTGGTCCTATATGTTTAGTTCTCCCCCATATACATTATTTAAATAAAATGCTCGCCTTTATCATTGCATTGATTTTGATCTAACATTTCTACATCAATTTCATAAACACAGCCAGTTTGTAATTGGCAATATTCTGGGTGGTTGAACCTGGCAGTGATCTAGCTGTTAAAAAATTCAGACATGGGGTAGGAATGCCAGAGCGTGGAGCTCAAGGGCCACGCTGAAACCAGGCCACGTGTTTGCTTTTTACACTTGTCAGCATCTGCTGTATGAAAGGACCTCCCCAGGGCTGGGGAGCTCCAGCGAGCATGCCAAAAACACCAGGAAACGAGAAAAGTAGTTTAAAACAGGAAGAAAAGAAAAATATTTAAGAAAATAGGAATTTATTTTTATTTTTCCAGAGTTCATGAAACACACACACACACACATACACACACACACACACCAACTAAAAAGGCATAAATGGAGATGGGGATGTAGCTCAGTGGAAGAATGCTTGCCTAGCATATGCAAGGCACTGGATTCAATCCCCAGCACCAATGCATACATACATACATACATACATACATACATACAATAATAAATAAATAAAATTCTATTAAGAGTGTCACTAGAAATAAACATTGGGCTTTCCCACCCTCTTGCTCCCAATTTCCCAGATCCATTCATTAGGTTTTCCCAGAGAGAGCACAAAGGAGAGTCTAACCAAATCCACACCTCTCACTCATGGACAGTTTCCCCTCCTTTCCTATTCATTGAACAATACAGAAAGCAAACTTGAGGCCACACTTTTAATTCTCTACCTGAAACCCAGAGAGTCAGTTTTCTTTCTGTCCTCTTAGTCACTCTTTTCCATAATCTCCCTCAAAGGAGAATCAGAGTAATCACTTTCACATTTGGGGAGACAAAATATCATTAACCAGGAAATTCTAAAATGTAACTGAAGCCCCCCCAAACCTACTAGTTTTGCGAGGAGTCTTTAATAATTATTTAATTCTCATCTTCTTCTCCTCACTTCCCATTCCCATCTTTTAATCCCAGGGTGAGGGAGCATTTTTAAAAATGGAACAATATCTTTCACTTTTATTGAACCCATTAGTGTTTTGGTGGTAGTTTTCTAATTTGTTGTTTTTGTTTGTTTGCTTGGTTGATTGGCTTTTTGTGGTGGTGGTTGTTTTGCAGTGCTGGGATTGAACTGGATTGAACCCAGGGCCTCACACATGCTAGGCAAGTGCTCTACCACTGAGCTACATCCCCAGACCTTTTTATTTTTTATTTTGAAATAAGGTGTCACTAAGGTGCACAAGCTGGCTTCAAACTTACAATCCTCCTGCCTCAGCCTCTCAAATAGCTGGGACTAGCTGGCATTGCAGGCATGTGCCCAGCCTACTGTGTCTTTATTTTTTCCTCTACAGTGAATTTTCTTTTAATTGTGGCCTAACATAATACTGGAAAGTATAAAAATAATTAGATAGTCTCATGAATTTGGGGAGGGGAATTGAACACAGGGACATTCTGCCTCTGAGCTATCCTTCAGCCTTTTTTTATTTTTTAAACAAGGTCTCCCTAAGTTGAAGGTCTCGCTAAGTTGAAACTGGCCTCAAACCTGTGATCCTCCTGTCTCAGCTTCCCAAGTACTGGGATCACAGGCATGGGCCACCACATTCTGGTATGTGTGTGTGTGTGTGTGTGTGTGTGTGTGTGTGTGTGTCTGTGTGTGTCTGTGGTGCTAGGGACCAAACCCAGAGCCTGAACACACCCCCATCCCCCGTGAATTGTTTATGTCCTCATCTCCTTCACCAAGTCAAGATCTAGGATAATCTCATCATACAGAATGCTCCCTGACGCCCTTTCCCAAGCAGTAACTTCTTCCTGGTAAAAACTGACTGATTTTGAATTCATATAAATGGGACCATAAACAATGTATGATTCTTTTTTATGTCTGGTATATTTTGATCAAAACTAAGTCAATGAATAAGCTAGGCACTTATAATCCCAGTATTTGGGAGGTTATGGTAAGAGGATCGCAAATTTCACACCAGCCTGGGCACCTTAGCGAGACCCTGTTTCAAAATAAAAAATAAAAAAGGGCTGGATGTGGTGGTTCAGAACCTGTAATCCCAGCAGTTGGGAGTCTGAGACAGGAGTTCTGCAAGTTAGTGGTCAGCCTCCAACAACTTAGAGAGATCCTGTTTCAAAAAATAAAAAAATAGGGCTGGGGGTGTAGCTCAGTGGTAGAGCACCCCTGGGATCAATCCCTTGTGTGTGTGGGGGGGGTTAAGTTAATGGGATTCATCCACATTATTCCATGTGTCGGTAATTTTAGTAGTTAATTCATTTGTTATGTAGGGGTTTTTTTTTTTTTTGGTTGTTGTTGTTGTACTGGGGATGGAACCTAGGGCATTCCATCTCTGAGCTACATCCCCATCCCCTTTTTTTGTTTGTTTGTTTTGAAATAGGGTCTTGCTAAATTGCTGAGGCTGGCTGTGAACCTGCAATCTTCCTGTCTCAGCCTCCCACATACCGGGATTAGAGGCCTGCACCACCACGCTCGGCTGTTATGTGGTATTTCATTGCAAAAATATACCACAATATTCTTCCCTGTTGCTGAATATTTGTGTTGATTTCTTTTCTTGGCTATTATAAATTAAGCTGCCTTGAATTATCTGCACTGTGGATTCTTTGTTATTTTACTCCCCCCATCACCCTGCAGCACTTGCAGCTAGTAGAATTCTGCAGAGGGTGTGCCGGGCACCCCTCTAACCTTACCTCACACGCGTTCATTTGGTTACTTGGACACCAGGATTCAAAGGAAGGAGAAAATCTACTGTTGACCAAAATAAAAAGAAAATGGGGAGGGGGGAGAGAAAGGGAGAAAAAGAAAATGTATAGGCACGTTGGTATAAAACCTTAAATCAAAGTCATAATTCCCATTTTATAGAGATATCTGATCTTAATTCGCAAAGGCTAAATAAGTAATGCTTGCGTGATTACAGACTTCTTTACCTCACTTTTGGAAATACTCCACACCCTCAGGAAGTTATTTAAAGAGCCTAGTCATATCCCTCTAAGAAGTGGTAAAATCACAGTGTCAAGTGTAAATTCCAGGGCCAAGTTCACAAGGCAGTTTGATTGACTTAGTATTTTTTCCTGAAAGGGTTTTGTTGTTTCTGTTTTTAACTTAAGGAAGGATCCAAAATTCTTGAATGAATCCCAGGGAGGTGGAGCAAAACAGTCCAAATGTGTTTTAAGTATTCTCCATGGTTTGTGTGCTGTTACTAGCCCGTCCATTGTTGACTCTTATCTTTTGTCCTTATTCCACTTCCTCTAAATTTCTGTGCTATTGTTTCCTTATTTTGCTTCCTCAAATATATAAAGGCATTAGACATTGCAGTTCATTTCTTTAAGCCCCAGAGTCTGTCACATTAATAAATAAACTAGCTATTTAAACACTATCCTTTTTCGATCTTTATATATAGATCACCTTGGAAACTGATTAAAATAATCAGCAGTGGTAATTAGCAAATTACTTACTTGGTAGTTTATTTTTTATTACAGATATTTCAAGATAAAAGGTAGTCTTTTGTGTGTGTGTGTTCATTTGGGGGATTTTTTTTTTTTTTTGGTACTGTGAATTGAACCCAGGTGCATTCTACCTCCGAGCCCCAGCCCCAGACTTATTTTATTTTTCATTTTGAAACAGGGTCTCACCAAGTTGCTGAGGTCAGCCTTGAACATGTGATCCTCCTGTCTCAGCATCCCAAGTACTGGGACTTCAGGCATGCATCGCCACACCTGGCTTATTGTCTTATTTTTGTGGTATTCTTGTTTGTTCAGTTGTTGGGGAAAATACATATTCTTCGTAACATCATTGCTCAATGTTGAAATCAAAGTATAGTCATTTTCAATTATGTTTATGCCACATGAAGTTGGAGAGGCTTCATGATAATCAAATTACATCAAGCCATAGAACCTCTTGAAATTAGTCACTTGGTGCTATAGAACAAATTGCAAATGATATGGAAATAGTGACAAACGTTGGGCAGACACCACAGCAGCTCTTCAACAAAAAGGAGCCAATCTAAGAAAAAATACAAGTGACTTCTCTATTTCCAATTTTTAATAATCATAGGTAGAAGTTTAAAGTATGATTCGAGTTTGCCTGTGACTCCACCCCCACCCCACTCCCAGGATTTAGGGCTGGAGGGGCACAGTTTTCCTGATAAGTTTTACACCTCGTCACCCACATACTGGAAGGAGTTTTATTTCAAGACAGAATGGCCAAAGTTGAGAGAAAAAGATAAATATTTGTGTTGAAAGGCGGTGGCCATGGAGATACATATAGATAATGTGTATGTAAAAGGTTTATGATTTATTACATTACTTGGAATGTCGTGTTTTAGTCTCCAGTTTGCTTTGACACACTTTAGCAGCCCCATCTGGGAGAAGTCCCAGTTCTCTACCCTAACTAAATTCTGAAGCCAACTTTCAGGCTTTCCTTAAAACATGCTTGGTACTACACTGTCAGGAAATAGCCTTTTGTTAGTTTGATATGGCCAGGGACTCAAAAAGACTGAAGTGATATAAGTTGCAATTCTATTGTAAAAAAAAAAAAAGTAGCTAGAGGTGGTTTTGAATTCTCAAGACAGTGTTTAACTTGTTCGAGGTTCTCACTCAACTTTTACAATTGGCTCAGTGTTTGGGAGAAGGAAAAACCTGTTGATACAGCTCTTTTAAGTGCTGTGGGTTTCCAAACAACTTTCTAGATAGCAGGCATTCCTGTGGTGGGAGGTGGAGGGGAAGCCGGAAGCCTTCTCCATTCATTCAGAGAAGGAGACACAGACTGAACTTACCTCCCAACAGGTGAAGTTAAGCACAACCTGTAAGTGGCTTGATTTGTTCTATGAATCGGAGTTCTGTTGGTAGGGGCATAAGCAGTGTTCTCTCACCTGGTACCCTCTGTTCCCTCACCCCACCCCCAAACCTCTGAGTTCACAGCTGGAGAAATACTTCTTGTTCAGGGATGCCTTCCTTCCTCCTTGATGATAGTAATTATTTTTCTTTCTCTTTGGCTCCAAAGGGAAATTGTTTCTTTCCTCTTTGTTAGTATCTGTGTGCCTTGCCTATCTAATACATTCCATTGTTTCTCTTTTCCTTTGTTACTATGTTTGTGCACATCTGAAAACCAAATGTGAGCTTTGTATCAAAACAAAGTAAATGCATGCTTTATAAAATTATAAAGGAATAACACAGCTGTTCTCAGTGGTTATATTCTTAGAGCATTTGAAATTTTGAAAGTGCTTGGAAATTTTTTTTTTTAAATCTACCAGCAAACTTCTTACAGAAACTCATTTTGTGAAGGTTTTGCTTTTTACTTTTATGGATTGTTTACAGAAATACCTGGTGTGTTTCAGAACTAGTTGTACATATATTTTAGTGAAGTGGAAATTCAACAGATTAAACCTCTAAACTGATTTTTATTTGACTTTTTAAATTTATTATTAATCAGTTCTATTTATCCATAGAAGTAATTTTATATAATATTTCAGCAGAAGTAGATATAAACATTACCCAGTGTAACAACTTAACTTAAAGAATGACTAACAGGGCTGAGGGTGAATCCCAGGGGCAAAGCACTTGCCTCTCATGTGTGAGGCCCTGGAGTGGACCCCAGAACTGCAAATAAATAAATAAATAAAAGAAAGAAGAAAAGGAAAAACAGATCGTATGAACGTTGTGGAAGCAAGGGGCAAATGGTTGCTGAATTTATTATTCCTTTAAAGCCACAGCCTAGCATTGTCATTTTAAATTTTGTAACTATGGATACATCTGGAGACCTGTAGTACATTTTCGCCTGATCTCTCCCTTCCTTTGCTCAGTCCCCAATCTCAGTGATCCCTAGTATTCAAAGGCAACGCTACTTATCGGCTGGCAGTCTCTAGTTGGAGCGATGGACTGCTCTGAGTCACCCACGCTTTTGTCTTGTGAGATCACACGTTCTATGAGTAATGCTATCAATTTTCCAGGAGGCTGGCTGGCTAGGGACAACCCTGACCACTGCAGAGATGAAGTTAAAGGACTTGGAATAGCAGCTGATACAGACTAGGCGCTTGATAAGTATTTGTTGCATAAAAGTCCTCAACTGTTTCCTTTATGCCAAATAGATCTCAAACTGGGTCACGAGGGAACAAGTTTTCTTTTTTGTTTGTATTGCAGGTATAATTCTGGCTTTAAAAACAATCGAGTGACTTTGCCATAATTAAGCACATACCCTTTACTTTAGCATTCCAAACTCTTCAAGCTTTTATAGCTTTTTTCCCAATATTCCCTTTGAATTTTGCTTAAGGGAGTTGTGGAAAAGATGAGCTGATCTGGTGGTGCATCAAACCCCCTACCCACTTAAGTGACAGTGGTGTCACTTACTGAGCTCCGAGATAAAATAGAGTTGGTATGGATGCTAGCTGCTCACAGTGTTTGTTTGTTTGTTTGTTTGTTTGTTTGTGGCACTGGGGATTGAACCCAGGGGCATTCTACCTCTGAGCTACACCCCTAGCCCTATTTTATTTTTATTTGGAAACAGGGTCTCGCTAGGTTGATGAGAGTCTCCCTACTTGCTGAGACTGTCCTCGAACCTGCGATCCTCCTGTCTCAACCTCCCAAGTACTGGGATTACAAGCGTGTGCCACCACGCCCAGCTGTTCAAAAAAAATTTTAAGTAAAGACGAGAGAATCCATATTAACTTTTGCCTTATAACAATGTAAGCTTAGACAAACTCCATTAATTCATCATTTCTTCTCTGGCAAAGGGGGAAGTCACAGTCATCTTTTGAAAACTTGTACCTGCTTTCAACTAACTGCGTTGTTGCCAGCAATATTAATGGTAAAAATGGACTATCTACGATCAGAGGATCTGCGTTGCCTCATGGAAACAGCAGACTGCTGATACTGGGCACGGGATGTTCTCTCCCGGGGAGCACATCTCCCAGGCAGTGGCAATGCGCAGCCAGATGTCAGGGTCTCTGGACCTTCTCTAGCTCTTGTTTACCTCAGTTTCCTCCAGTGGTTCGTTTGCTTATATGCATCAATTGCCTGGCCTCTGTAGACATGTGCTTTTCTGAATTAAATCCCCCCGCCCTTTTTTGTACTAGGGATTGAACTCAGGGGCATTCTACCTACAAGCTCCACTCCCATCCCTTTTTATTTTTTATTTTGAAACAGGGTCTTACTAAGTTGCTGAGGCTGGCCTTGAACCTGCAATCCTTCTGTCTCAGCCTACCAAGTACTTGGATTAACAGCATGCACCACCACACCAGGCGCCTTTAAATGCCCATTCTTGGCCAGGAGTAGTGGCGCACGCTTCTAATCCCGGTACTTGGGAGGCTGAGACGGGAGGATCACAGGTTCACGGCCAGCCTCAGCTACTTAGTGAGGACCTCCGCAACTTAGTGAGACACTGTTTCAAAAATAAAGAATAAAAAAATAGGGCTGGGGGTGTAGTTTGGAGGTAGAATGCCTCCGGGTTCAATCTCCAGTACAGCAAAATAAATAAATAAATAAATGTCCATTCTTTAGGAAGTCCTATTAGCCTTTCAAAACCACTTTTCAAATACTATTGCATTTTTTGGATATGCATTTTAAAAATTCTAGCAATCACCTTGCTCTAAATTTCACACAGCTTTATTTGTAACTCCCGAGGCGATGCCCACATTACACCTTATAATTATGTGTATTTATTTGAACCTCCCTAGTTGATAAACTACCTAAAGGCAGAAATTGTCTCACCTCTTTTAATCTTCCCCTGTGGTTTCCCACTCAGTTTCCCCACGCAGTGCCCCGAGCATACATTTGTTCATTCAACAAACATTCACATAGATTCCCTGTGCCAAGCAAGCCAGGCTCTGGCAACCTGTGCAAAAACAGACGCCTTCCTTCCTTCCAGCCTTCAGGAGCTTCACCCTCAAATGAAGGAGACTGATAACCCACAAAGGATTCACAAAAACAAATGTAAGATTTCAGTGAGACATGAGGAAATCTAAACTTTTCCAGCCTGGAAAGAGAGTGTTTTTAGGGAAATGATTAAGATCTTAGGGATCTGAGTGGAGGTGGAAGAGAATGAAGAGCACCTTGGGTAGAGAAATCCGTTCATGCAAACCTCCTCCTTGGGCATGAACGCAGTACTGAAAGGGAAGAGGGGCATCATTGCTGACTGAGTTCTATCAAGGAGGTTCAGGTTGTGAGACATCAGAGTACCTAGGAAAACAGAGGAAACTTCATAAATATGAATGACAGAATAATAAATCTCCCCTGGCCCTGAAAAAGCAAATAGTGGTATAGTATATTCAATTATTTACTTACATAATGATTAAAGCAGGATGCCTCAATCTACAGGTGGCTACAGGACTGATTCAGTCACAGCATTTGGAAATAGTAACACTGGCTGATTTGGTTGCATTGATTGATTACAATTTAAAGATGACGATGACCCTCAAAATTTGTACATTATTCTTAGGAAACGTTATGGTCCCTGGAAGCATCAAACTGAAATTATTTCCAGTTTGTAATTGATGGAGCACATGTATAACTTTTAGAAGAAATGTAAGGGGCTGAGAGTGTGGCTCAGTGGTGGAGTACTTGCCTAGCATGTACAAGGTTCTGGGGTTCAATCTCCAGCACAGGGATAAAAATATACTTTAAAAATATTCAGTCAGAAATCTCCTTCCTACCCCTATCATCTCCTCCTACCCCTATCTCCCATCCACCTACGTCACCAGAGAGATGCCAGCTCCAATTAGGAGTTTCTAAATACTTAAAATAGCTTAAAGAGCTTAACATGTTATTTCTTACCTCCTAACCATCCCCCCCCCACACACACACATACC
The DNA here is from genome assembly GCA_004027185.1 of Glis glis. Classification (NCBI taxonomy): domain Eukaryota; kingdom Metazoa; phylum Chordata; class Mammalia; order Rodentia; family Gliridae; genus Glis; species Glis glis. The sequence goes on from PVJS01009078.1 coordinate 13,732, forward strand.
TTAACCGTTCATTCCATATATCTCTATATATCTTTTAATTTCATTAGAGGGCTTCCTTATTTTCTCATGAGGGAATTATGTTTTGGGGTATTTTTGTTTTGTTTTGTTTTGTGTGTGTGTATGTGTAGTACTGGGGATTGAACCCAGGGGCATTCTACTTCCAAGCTACACCCCCAGTCCTATTTTATTTTTATTTTGAAACAGGGTCTCGCTAGGTTGATGAAAGTCTCACTACTTGCTGAGGCTGTCCTTCAACCTGCTATCCTCCTGTCTCAGCCTCCCAAGTACTGAGATTACAGGCATGTGCCACCACGCCTGGCTGGAATAATGTGTTTTAAAGCTGCTGTATATTATACTGAATATTATTTTATTACATGGATGTATTAACTGGAATGCCCCCTATGTTTAGGGTGCTTCCAATATTTTGCTATTGCAAATAATACCACAATGAGTAATCATGCACTTTAGACATTTTTCACATGTGAAAATATAACTGTAAGATAATTTTCCAAAAACAAAATTGCTAAGTCATAAGTATATGCATTTGTAATTTCGGAGGAATACTGGGGATTGAATGAACCCACGGGCATTCTACCTCTGAGCTACACCCCCAGCCTTATTTATTTATTTATTTATTTATTTATTTATTTATTTATTTAGTGTGGTACTAGGGATTGAACCCAGGGACATTCTACCTCTGAGCTACACCTACAACCCTCTTTATTTTTTATTTTTTGAAACAGGGTCTTGCTAGGTTGCTGAGAGTCTCACTAAATTGCTAAGGCTGGTCTTGAACTGGCAATCCTCTTGTCTCAGTCTCCCAAGTACTGGGATTGCAGGCATGTGCCACAATGCCTAGCTTATTTTTTCTTTTGAAACAGGGTCTCACTAAGTTGCTGAGGCTGACCTCCAACCTGCAATCCTCCTGTCTTTAGCCCCCCAAATCCTGGGATTACATGGTATGCCACCATGCCAGGGGACAGTGTGATGGGGGGGTACTGGGGATTGAACCCAGGGACTTTCTACCTATGAGCTACACCCTCAGCCCTATTTTATTGTTGTTTTGAAACAGGGCCTCACTAAGTTGCTGAGGCTGGCCTTGAACCTGCGATCCTCCTGTCTCAGCCTCCCAAGAACTAGGATTAGAGGTGTGCACCACCATGCCAAAGGACAATGTGATTTTTTTAAAGCCAAAAATGGCATGATAAAAAATGTGTTTAGGAGGGAATGATAGATTGAAAGAGATAAACCAAAGGCTGTTGTGGTAGTCCATTATAAGCATGCTAAAGACCTGAACTCAGATAATAGAATGAAATGGAGGGGTAAGGCTGTATCCAAGGAAACTCAATGGGATATGTCAGAATTAAAAACCATCAGGGCTTGGAAGTCAATTAGCTATAGGTAGAAAGAAGAGAAAATAAAAATGACTGACTCTCTAGCTTGGGCATGTAGTGATGTTAAGAACCCAGACAGAGAAGGTAGTAGAAGGAACAAATTTGGGACTGGAGATATAATAATAATGAGAACGAGTTTGGTTTTGGAGTTCAGAAATCAATACTGTATTTGGACCACCTGCATTTGATTATCACTGGGTGGAGACTGTGATATGTTTAGAAATAAAGAAAGCTGGGCGTGGTGGCGCAAGCTTGTAATCCCAGTACTTTGAGAGGCGGAGACCGGAGGATCCGGGTTCGCGGCCAGCCTCAGCACGCGCACGCTCTCTCTCTCTCTCTCTCTCTCTCTCTCTCCCTGTCTCTCTCTCTCTGTACTTAGTGAGGCCCTCCGCAACTTCGTGAGACCCGGTCTCAAAATAAAGTATAAAAAATAGGGCCGGGGGCATAGCGCAGAGGTAGAACGCCCCTGCGTTCGATCCCCAGTACCGCAAAAAAAAAAAAAAAGAAATAAAGAGAATTTAGTCTGATTAGTTTGATGCGCACAAGGAATGTACTTGAGGGAAAAAGTTGCATATACAGAAGCTAGAGAATGACAAGTTAGATCTCCAAATTCCCAATTTAAAAGATTCCCAATGTAACAGGCTCAGCAGTGGCGGGAAGAAAGGAACTTGCAAATGGAGCATGTAATAAGAAATAAGTAAAAGACAGCTAAAGCTGAAAATAAGCTGCATATGTGTTCATAAACTGGAATAGGAAGCAGGAGATGATTTTACAATAATTGCTTAACATTAGCCTCTGCCTGCCAGTACCGGCGTCTTCTATCCAAGCTTGGGCTCCAGGGCTTTAGACATTAAAATCCTGGAGAACATTCAAAGAGCAACCAAGATAATTAAAGGGTTAGAAAAAAATAGCTGAGGTATGAAAGTATACTTGAGTTAACCTGAAGAATAGAAGAGCAAACGGTGACTCCATTCATAGCAGATAGGTGAAGACCCTGTAGAAATGTTTCCCCAGAGTCCAGAGCAAGAGAAGGGATTAAATTGCAAACTGATACGCATGAGATACAGGACAAAACTTCCTGGGATGAAGGTTAAATAGGAGAGCTAAATTTGGTAGTTCAAGCTGTCTCAAGGTTGGGCAATCTTCTCTCTGTGAATGTTTAAAGTGTGGAGAGCTACACAGAAAATCCTCTATTTAGCAGGCACTCTCGGCTTCCAGATTGAAGTTCGCGATCCCTGCCAGCAAAGATCCACCACAAATCTTGGATGGGTTGTTACCACGAGATCTCCATTCTAGAAGGTCATCTCCACTCTGAGTGTCCCCTCAAAAGCCCTTCATTTATTTGATTTTTTTTTTCAGTGCTGGGAAGTGAGAACTCAGAACCCAGGGCCTTGCGCATGCTGGGCTCTACCACTGAGCTAATCCCCAACCTCTGAATTACTATTTTTAAACAATATGGGGGGGTGAGGCATAATTTTAGATGTCAAGCACATGAGGTAAACAAAACAGAAGCAAGGAATGTACCCAGAGTTTATTTGGACCAGGTACAGGTAGCTGTACTCACCTTTAAAACCTGTCTGTTGCCGAAGCCCCCACTTCCTGAATCCCTCATCTGTTTCCCCCCATATCTTTGCCTGACTCTAGTGTCTCAGAGATCAGTACAGGGGACTGTACTGATCCTTGCTTCAAAAATAAGTAGTAGGTCCCAGAGTCTGGATCAAGTATTTTTAAAATCGAAAGAGAATTATCCATCATCTTAATTTGTATCAAATTCATTCAAGATATAATTTATTCATCGGTTTTATCAGTTCCTTTTGACTATCTGCTGTTTGACTGACACTAGTGGATATGCGCTCTCTCTCTCTCTCTCTCTTTCTTTCCTGAGGATTGAACCCAGAGGTGTTCTACCTCTGAGCTACACCCTAGCCTTTCTACTTTTTATTTTGAAACAGGGTCTCACTAAGTTGTTGAGGGTCTCCCTAAGTTGCTGAGCCTGGCCTCTAACCAGTGATCCTCCCTTCTCAGCCTCCCAAACACTGGGATTCTAGACATGTGCCACTGTGCTGGGTTGGGCAGTGGCGCAGTTGTTTTCTTCCTGTTATTATTATCTCAAAATAATTTGAAGGGGCTGGGGGTGTAGCTCAATGGTAGAACACTTGCCTAGCATGAATGAGGCACTGGGTTTAATCTTTAACATCACAAAAAAGCAAAACAAAATGAAACTTTGAAGGATCCGGATAGCCTTGACTCAACTCTCCAGACAGAAGAGCTAGCAGCAGCAGAAGGGAGGAAGGTGCAGAGCCTTGGAAAAGATCATTTTACTTGTAAAATTTTCACCAATTCAGAGGTGTGCAAACCAGCCAGAATATAATTTGTAGTAAAGTATGAAATGGCTGAGCATTGGAACAAAGTTTGGTTTGAAGAGATGTTAAAATGTGGATTTTGGGAACTGAACCTGAATAGGCTGATATTGATGATTCTTCGAGCATGGAGGACGTTAATAGCGAGAGGGGAATTCAGAGCATTCTGAAATTTTCGTTTTTATAGAACAGTTACCTATAATTGTGAATCCAATGATCAACTTAACATTCGTAGGAACCATGCTAGATGCTTTGTGAACATTTTCCTGTGAATTCTTCATAAATACTCTATAAAGTAAGGAGTATTTTGCAGATGAAAAAGTTGAGACCCAAATAGTTAAAATACTTTTCTCTTGTGAGTGGTGGTGCTGGTATTCAAACTCCAAACTATCTGGATCCAATCTGCACCCTTTCCATTGTAGCACATCAATTCTTGCTATTGTGCTTATTGTACTTTTTTAGAGAATGAGTGATTTAGAATCTACCCTTTTAACTTCAAGCATTCCAACATTTTGAGAAGAGTTTTGTGTTATGTTGGACCCACTGAAGCGAATGTTTTCAGTGTGAGGCCCAGAGTTAATGGTAGTGAGATGACAAGACCCAACCTGTTACTGGTTAACCATGCCTTCCAGGCATAAGTAAAGGTAATTTCTTAAGGGCAGGGTGTTCAGAGAGAACTCAAGTGTTTGAAAGGGAAATTGTGGTAAATGTGATAATGCTACTGGTAAATAAAAACAAATAAATGTTTGGTCAGGGAATGACCAGGAGGCAGTAGCTGAAGATCCCACAGAGATAATCTTCCCCAGGAAGAGATTAAGGAGGCTAAGTCCCCTAAGCCAGGAAAACATGATGGAAAGATAGGAGAAAAGGGTGAAAGTTTGTAGGTAAACTGATATCTCTTTAAAATAATGTCTCTTTAAAGTAGAATTTCAGATCCATTTAATAAAAGGTTCATTGCATTCAGGGTTGTTTTCTCAATTATCCAAGGGCATGCATTTTCATGACATTATTGGTTTGAGTGTGTTATTCTACCAATAAAATATTTTCCTCTTAAGTATAAGTTGTAATGTTTAAATATTAATACTTCTATTTTAATTTGTGTGTGTGTGTGTGTGTGTGTGTGTGTTACTGTGAATTGAATTTAGGGCATTCTACCTCCGAGGTATTCCCCCAGACCTATTTTATTTTTATTTGAAACAGGGTCTTGCTAGGTTGATGCAAGTCTCACTACTTGGCTGAGGCTGTCCTCAACCCTGTGATCCTCCTGTCTCAGCCTCCCAAGCACTGAGATTACAGGTATGTGCCACCATGCCCAGTTTTAAATATTAATACTTCTATTCAAAGTTCATTTAGAATTGCTTTATGATTTAGTTTGTATAAGAACATGGAATCTCCCTCTCCCCCAGCAATCCAGTGTTATGCAATATTATATAATTTATTATAAATGTATTGTTAGCCAGGGGTGGTGGCACATACCTGTAATCCCTATACTTGTGAGGCTGAGGCAGGAGAATCAAAGGTTCGAGGCCAGCCTCAGCACTGTAGCGAGACTCTCAGCAACCTAGCGAGACCCTGTTTCAAAACAAAAAATAAAAAGTACTGGGATGTAGCTTGAAGGTAGAATGTCCCTGGTTCAATCCCAAGTAACACAAACACACACACACACACAATATATATATATCTCACATATATATAGTTAATGACATTCTTGTGCTAGATGTAAGTGAATGCTTTTGGGGGTTGGTATGTTTCTTTTCTTTCTTTCTTTCTTTCTTTCTTTCTTTCTTTCTTGGACTGGGTATTGAACCCGGGGCATTCTACCTGTGAGCTACACTCCCAGCACTTTTTATTTTTTAATTTTGAAACAGGGTCTCACTAAATTGTCTTGCTAAGGAGCTGAAGCTGGCCTCGAACTACCAATCCTCCTGTTTCAACCTCCTAAGTACTGGGATTATAGGCATGCGCCACCGTGCCTGGCCATGTGTTTCTTAAATAAAAGAGGTCATATTAAACCAAATACTTGCTATGAAACAAATAACTGGTATTCTCCACTTATAGTTGTAAGGAGGGTAATTTTTACTTTGGCTCTATAACTAAAGTTTGAGGCAACCCACTAACTGCATGTTTTAATTCTCAAACAGATTTTTCCCCAGAAAAGAAAATAGTTTTGGCTTTATAAAGTTTCTTATTTTCATTTTTTTTTTTTTTTGCAGTGCTGGGGGTTGAACCCATGGCCTTGCACGAGCTAAGTGCGTACTCATTCTAGCACTAAGCTACATCACCAGCTCTTCAAATTTCAAACGGAACAAAATATCTACACCACCTCATATACTTTTATTTATACTATTCCTTTTTTCTCAGCAACTTGCTTTTTTATCCTTTGAAAATGAAAGAGCCAGCAGGACATGGTGGCACATGCTTGTAATCCCAGAACTTAGGAAGCTGAGACAGGAGAATCGAACGTTCGTGACCTGCCTCTGCAACTTAATGAGACCCTCCACAACTTAGTGAGACCCTGATTCAAAATAAAAATTAAAACAGGGCTGGGGGTGTATCTCAGAGGTAGAATGCCCCTGGGTTCAATCCCCAGTACCACACACACACACACACACACACACACACACACACACACGAAAATGAAAAAGGAAAATGAAAAAGCCCCAACACATTACATTGTGAATATTCTTGTAACATAAAGATATTTTGGTCATTCATTAAAAAATAATAATAAAAAAACAAAAACCCAACCAAACAAAAAACTACACATCCAACACACACACACACACACACACACACACACACACACACAAACCTCTTCAGTACATAATTTGGGAAAAGTTGGACCAAAGGTTCCCAAATTAAAGAAAAAAAATGGTCATTACCTGAAAGTCTGTACTCAGGAATAAAACAAAGGAGAGAGATCATTCCTCATTCAAAATGTTGTGTCCCATTCACTGGTGTCCACATGGAAAGGAAGGTCTGCTGACAGAAGATGGAGTAGTGCCTTTCCACTCCGGAGGAGGGAAGGGTGAACATTCTACTCATAAGTTATCAGACTTCAAAAACTTAATTTCAACAGGTGCCTATAACCTCCATTAGGGAATAGTCATAGTCCCTGTGCTGGTAAAGCATTACAACTTTGTTGACAATTTATTGTTAGTCAGTGATAAGATGAATACCTCCTCACCGCTATCCATCCTCATCTCCGGTCCATTTATTAAGTTCCTATTTTGTGTAAGGCATTGGGATGAGAGATGAGCCAGGGAAACACACGTTTAAGATAAGCTTGTGGCCATCCTGGATTGTTCAGTGGACACTAGCAAGGCAGTGATACTAAAAATTGAAGAAAACTCAGAGGTGGATGAACTTAGCCAAATTTGTATCAACAAAACAAAACAAAAATCTGTAGTGGGCTGGCCATGTCGCTCAGTGGTAGAGCACTTGCCTAGCTTGTATGAAGCCCTGGGTTCAGTCCCCAGAACCTCAAAGCACAAACAAAACAACCCCCCCCCCGACCCTGAGGAAAAGCTCTTAAGTCTGCATATAAATTTTACATTTTTCAGTTTATAGCTTGGTACTGACTTTCTTTGAAGAATATATGGGGAATCACAGTCTCTTCAGAATTTCAGATGGTCTGACTATAGGCATAGTTGAGATACTTGCCAATTTACCTCTTCGTTTTTGGTGACTTTCTTTCTAAAGCTTTGAGATAAGAGTAAAAAACAATTTTAATTAGACCTGTAAAAGAGAAAATATTTCAAGCTCCTTTTTTCTTGGTTGCAAGATATGTATTACTAATCTCTGTAATTCTTTAAAAAACAACAACAAAAGAAACCCTTTTATAATTCTGTGGAAATATAAGTAGAAGAGCCTCCTTTTAAAAACCAAACCACATCTCTAGATTTTAGGGAAGACTTTAGGGATTTCTCCTGCAGAGCACAGATGATAGTTACAGTCAGCTGGAGAGAATCTGTGTAAGGTGCAGATAAGAGAGAAGAGGATGTCAGGTAAAATATCATCAACGGGTAATAATTTCCCTGAGCAAATTTCCCCCAAAGATAGGATTTTTCTATATAGAGTTACTCATCTGTATCCCAGACCCACAAACTGGCTGGCAAGTTTTATTGGCAGGAAAATTGATAAATAGTTGTAGCCTGGAGATACGGTTTCTCTCTTTGCACATAACTGTCTTCCCAGGTCCCTTGGCTATTTTTATCTCAAAGCATTAATCTAGGCTTCTTGGGGAAAATATATTCATGATGATGCATCAGTAATTCTCAACAGCTCAAAAGTTTGCCTTAAAATTGTATTTTAAAATATCACTTTCCTATGGTAAATGAAGGGTTTACCCTTATCCCAGATGTGATCTAGATCCAGAGGTTTTAACTGGTCATATGCGCTAACGTCCAATTTGCTATCATGACTTTGGAGAGTTTAGTCCTGAGCCATCTCTCAAAGTATTTTGATACAGTAGGTCTAGAAATCTGCAGTAGAAGAACAACCCTGCCCCTCCAGTGACTCACACCTACTTTAGCATTTAAATAAAACAGCTACAACTTCAATAATTGCCCATTCTCCCATTTTAAAATGGAGCAAACCCGGACACACTCTTTTAAGTAAGTGCCAAATGTAGGCCATTCGGGGTAGCAGAGGGCTGGCAATGTGATTTGAGCAGCACCAGCTTCCCACCATTAGCGGTGCACCCTAAAAGCAATTATGGTATCCAAATTAACATACCCAGAAGAGTAGCTGAAGAACTAGGAAGCAAGACTTCTAAGGGCCTGCCAGTTCTAACATGCTAAGTGTGTTTCATTAGCCCACGGCAGACATTTCCTTGTAAAATAGGAAATGAGACTAGGAAGGAACTGGAAACAAGACAGATAAACCCAAGGGAAGGAGGATGTACGTGTGTACACAGTATACCAAATGGCCAGATGCTGCATTGAGAATTTCTTAAATACCGAAGGCAGCAAAAACCCACTGGAGAAGAAAAGGAATTGCAAAGATGGAGGTGGATCGCTGTCAAAATTAAACTTTACAGACTTCATACTTCTGCTAGTGTTAGCTGTGTGAACCTCAGTCTTCTGTGGCAGAGCTCTCTCTGCAAAGAGACATTAAAATTAGAAGCCAGACATGGTGGCACACGCCTGTCATCCCAGTAAATGCATGTAATCTCAGTAGTTGGCAGGCTGAGACAGGATTGCGGGTTCAAGGCCAGCCTCAGCAACTTAGGGAGACCCTGTTTGAAAATAAAAAAATAAAATAGAATAAAAAGGGCTGAGGGTATAGTGTGGAGGTAGAATGCCTCTGGGTTCAATTCCCAGTACCACACACATATACATGCACACACACACACACACATACACACACACACACACACACACACACACACATTTTAGACATAGACATCTGGTTCAAGAAACATTTACAAATATGGGCTCTTTTAGTAAGATCAGCAAAATGCCAGCAAAATCAGTTTCATTCCAACTTGTTTGACAAAGCTACAATTAAAATATACAAGTAGCTGTTTTAATGTTATAATTAAAGCATACATTGAAACACTGAACATTTATAGACTATTCATGATACATAAGAGAACTGTGAGAAAGAGATACAGATGCTTCCTCTACCCAGGGAGCTTATGGGAGAAAACTTGTAGGCTTGATGAATTGTCTGGACTTTGGACATATAAAATCCTCCATAAACATTCAGCTATCACAGATCTTCCATGCAGGGAAATAGTAAATTAAAATACTTGAATCCCTATGCTGGGGATTGAACCCAGGGCCTGGTGCATGCTAAGCATACACTCTACCACTGAGCTGCATCTTCAGCCCCAATCCTTTGCTATTTAATTTATTATCCCCTGCCCAGTGTGGTGTAGTGGCTCAGGCCTGTAATCCTAGTACTTGGGAGGCTGAGACAGGAGGATCACAGGTTTGAGGACAGGCTCAGCAATTTTGTGAGACCCTGTTTGAAAATAAAAAATAACATAGGGCTGGGAGTGTAGCTCAGAGGTAGGATGCCCCTGGGCTCAATCCCCAGAACCCACCCAAAAAAAGTTAATGTACTGTTCCCGTAGGAAAGGTCAAGATAAATAACTGGCTAACATTTTAAGCTGTTACATATATCAATAATTATTAAATTTCTATTATCACCTTAGCAGTCTCATATCAACCAATGTCCACCTTCACTTCAGTTCATTACTAAATACCTAAGTAGTACTTAATACGTGTCTGGCCCTGTGCTAGGCACTAGGGATACAGACTGAAATGAAAAGTTTGTGCCCTCATGCAGTGCAGGTTTTAGCGGAGAGAAAAATATACAAAACAATCACAAATAATTAATCATGACTTGTGATAAGCACTTTGAAGGAAAAGGATGAGGACATATGGTGCGGGTGCTGCCTAATTTAGACTAAGGGGTTGGGAAACTCAACAAAACTAAAAATCAAACAGAGACCTAAAAATATAAGAAGCTAGTCTGGGGGAAAATAGAGCAAGTCGATTCCTCAAGCTTTCTAGGCAGAGATCCTGGGCCTTCTTTCCATTCTGTTCAGTTTTCCTAAGCAAAAACATTATCCAGTCCTGTGGTTTCAAGTATCGTCTAAATGCTGACAGCTCTGAAACTTTTCATCTGACTCATACTTCTCTTTGGAGCTTGACCTGTATATTCTGTTACTTATTTGCTGCCTCCACAGAGATGTTTAGTGGATCTCAAATTTGAAATATCTGAAATTATTAAGTTTTCATTCCCTACCTCCACCTCCATACATGCCCCTTCTTCAGTCTTACCCCTCTTTTTTTGTTTCTGTTTAAGTAAACTAAGTGCTGGGATAGTTAGGCCTTACTAGGCATATTGAAATCATAAGCAACCTTATTTTATTTTATTTGTAGTGCTGGGAATCGAACCCAGAGTCTTGTGCATGCTAGGCACTAACACTGAGTACATCCCCCAGCCCCAGTCTTCTCCCTCTTGGTAAAAGATACTTCTATCTATATAGTCTGTAGCCACACACATGCAGCCCACAGCCAAGTCTCAGCAGTTCTACGTCTGAGATATAACTGTCTCCTCTTCTTGCCACTGCTTCTACACCAGCATTTCCCCCTTGAATTACTGCGATATCACCAGTAAATACAAACTTGACATCTGCATTTGAAAACAACCACAGCTAGGGAGCCACAGACTGAGCATATCACCTGATATTCCCAGTTTGTGTCATGGCAAGTGCTCGGCACTTCCACAGATGACTCAGCAAAATTCCTTTTCTGTTGACTAATCAAGCCATCAATATCTCAATATTAATTTTTTCCTTGTGGCACCTAACTGAAAGGGACAATTTAGAGAAGAAATATTTCCACACTATTGCTGGAAGAATTGAACTATTTCACTTGACATCTATATTTAAAATGTCAAATTGAATCTCTGATTAAAAAGTGCCCAACATAATTTACCCCCACAGCTATACAGCAGTTTAAATAGCCACTTTTTACAATACCTTGACAATACGACATTACTCAAAGTTTTTCAGTGCTGGGGATTGAACCAATAGCTTCACACATGATAGGCATACACTCTACCACTGAGCTACATCTCCAGTCCCAGAACTTATTTTTTGATGAAAACAAACTATAGGTGAACTTGTACCTTAATTTATTTAACCATGATTTACTTAAAAGTTGCTGATATCCTGCCTTGTATTCTGTTAGAGCTTCAACATGATTTTTAAAAAACATGCTATTGGATAGAAATGTATTAATCCGTGCTGGGTCTTTGATTTGAAGTTGTTTCTGAAAATATCCTTGAAAGCAATCTCAAGTTGTGATTAAGAATATTTACCAGTATATAACATCTATGTCAATTTGCAGCAGAGATGTGGGGGAAACACTGACTTCACCACAAGATCAATTTTATTCCATTTTAAGGTAGAAAGTAAAGCAAACTTTTATGGATATACCAATCATTGTTAATAAACTATAAAAGACAAAGAAGCTAAGAATGTATTTATGACACAGGATGGAAAACTTCAGTAGATGCACAATTACTGCTATATATATGACCACTTACTGTCTTTATAGAGCACAATTACTGAAGCTGTTTTATCATACCATGACCGTAACTCTTAATTTGGGCAATATATTTTCATTGCTGAGGCTCTCTGTTCAAGGATTTTAGAGTTGTGCATTATCCTCATTTGTTTTGATATTAGAGAAGAGGAATTTCATCGTTCTTTTGATTGGAGATAAACTACTGCCAAAGAAGTTCATGGTTTTCTTGTTCTTAGCAAAGCTTTTTCCTGGCAGCCTGGGGGTGGTGGCACATGCCTGTAGTCCATTTACTTGGGAGGCTGAATCAAGAGGATTACTTGAGACCAGAGGTTTGAGAGCAGTCTGGGCAACATAGTGAGACCCCATCTCAAAACAAAACAAAACACCTTTTTCCATGAAGTTGCATTTGAGTGGTAATGTCAAGTACAGAGCATGGTCCCAAGATCTCCTTACTTCCTCTTAAACCATTCTGGTCCTAGAACTGCTAATGTGAATTAAGGTTCATGGTTGTGGCCGATGGTGGTGGCAATATGCCTGTAATCCCAGTACTTAGTAGGCTAAAATAAGAGGATCGCAGGTTCAAGACCAGCCTCAGCAATTTAGCAAGATGTGCAGCAACCTAGTGAGACCCTGTTTCAAAACAAAAAATAAAAAAGGCTGGAGGTATAGCTTGCAGGTAGAATGCCCCTGGGTTCAATCCCCAGTACCCCAAAAAAAAAAATTCATAGTTCTGTCTATTCCTCCTAGAGTCTAAACCTGCATCTACCTGAGAATGTAGTCTCTTCATCACCTCAATTTTGAAACCTCTGAAATAATTAATTTTGATGTGGTAATGTCCCTGCATTTCGGAACTTGGCTAAGTTAGAATTTGTAAATTCAATGGTATTTGACATATGAGCTTAAAACATATTGTCGTCCTTCAGTTTTAGAATTATTATATATTAGAGGACTTAAAAGTTGATTTTTATAGATAGTGACTGTTACTTTCCTAAAACCATTCTTTAAAGGTGGACTCAATTCTCTTTGTAGAAACAGGAACTCAGATCTTGCAAGGCACAAATAGCTGTGAGCCATTTCTGCATTTCCATTGACACACACAGGGGAAGTGGATCCATGAGAGCTAAAAAATAATAATGTTGTTTCTTCTGTAAGACCAGCTTTTTTTCTTTTATCTCTGATTTAAGCATCTCATCTTCTGAATCTCACAGTGTGATAGTTAAAGATTAAAAAGAAATTGAATTAGAAAGCTTCGAACCTCCATTCAAGTATCAAAAGACAAGCCTATTTTATTTTTTAAGGAACTTTTTACTGTAACTGAACAATTCACAAATAAACTTTTTCTTTCACTTCTCTTACACATGACCACATCTCCCTCTTGGTGGTGGAACAGTAATTGTGCTAACATAGAATAATGAGTACTTTTCTATTGATCCACTAGATGATCTGTGACTTGATTTCTTGACGTTTAGGTTTACTCCAAGGCTTTTGTCTCTGAACACCTGGTTACTTTCTGATTACTCTACAGTGGGGGAATAATGTCTTTAGTCCCCGAATTCTTGGTGTTATATTCTCATCCCCTTAAGGGTGCTCATTATGTTTTCATTAAAATGTAATTTTGTCTCTTCTATTAGACTTTGCCTCCATATGAGCCCACATTCTTTCTTTATTTATTTATCTATTTTTTTTATTTTTTGAGTCCACATTCTAGTTGTTCAACTTGGTATGCCGTCTTTCAGCTACTGTTCCTTGTTAAATGGCTTTCTTTAATCATTTTATTCTGCTTACTCATTTCAGGGAGTTTGGAATGAACCAAACGCCAGTGATCAGGCCCTTAGGGTCTTTTGAATAGTGACAGATTGACAGGAAGTGTAAGAATATGTCTGACTAAAGATGCGTTCAAAGTTAAGGACCAGAAAACCCATGTGAAAGTCATTCAAACAGTAAAGTATTAGGCAGAGATAGGACAGTTCCAGGATTGAATAATTCGGTGATTGAGCACTGACATCAGTTTGCCCAGATGTTTTCCATTTTCCCAAACTCTTGTCCTCTTGCGCAGGCTATTTCTAGGTTTGCCATGTAGATGACATAGTCCACAGGCAGAAAAGGCAAGTTTCTGTTTCCACATATTTTGTTAAAAGGAAGAACCTTTCCCAGAGGCCCCTTTAGCTTCTGGGCCAGACTTGTCTCATGGAACTCGTCCAGAACTAACTGGTAAATGAAAGGGAACATCACATTGGCTTAACTCAGCAGTGGTCACAGAATCTGGGCGGCCCTGCGATCTTCTCAGGGAGTTCACAAGGTCAAAATTGTTTTTCCTAATAATGCTAAGATATTACTTGTCTTTCCCCCTGCACTAAAAATGCAGACGTAGATCTGGCAGGTCGCTCTGCCAGTAGTCTAACACCAAAGGAAAGGCACCAAAATGTACTGGTAGCAGTTGTGTTCTTCGTTGTGAGGAATGCATGTAAAGTTTCATGTTGTGACTGCTTGTGCATCGAGTGCTTGCTGAAGCGCTTTAGTTATCTCAGTCTCGGTATCCCTTGTGCAACTGTTTGACTTGTGATCTGAAATGTTCACTTTTTTCATGAAACTTTTTGTTTTTTGTTTATGATTTTACCTGAAAGACTGACAAACAACATAAGGTTAGTCAGACTTGGATGTTTTGCGGACATTTTCTTGAAAATGAACAAAGTCAGCCTGTCACTTCAAGGAAAACAACTGACAGTATTTGTTGCAAATGATAAAATCCAAGCTTTCAGGTGAAAATTAGAATGTTGGAGAACTTGTATCTACCACTGTGAGCTTGACAGCTTTTTGGTACTTAAAGTTTTTTTTTTTTGAGATGACAAAATTGGTGGTGATATTAACAAAGTTTTTTTTAAACATGGTATGATGAAATGTGTCAGCATTGGAAAGATCTGCATAACTAAGGGAACCAATATTTTCCCAATGACTGATGAATATTACAAAATTATGCATGAGTAAAAAGATCTATTCAAAAAGCAAAATAGACCAAGATATTAAGAGTAACATAGTATAGCCCAGTGTGGTGGCGCACGCTTGTAATCCCAGTACTTGGGAGGCTGAGACAAGAGGATCGCAGGTTCGAAGCCAGCCTCGGCAACTTAGTGAGCAATCTAGTGAGACCCTGTTTCCAAATAAGAAATAAAATAGGGCTGGGGGGTGTAGCTCAGAGGTAGAAAACCACTGGGTTCAATCTCCAGTATCAAAAAAAAAAAAAAAGAGACAGAGAGAGAGAGAGAGAGAGAAACATAAAATGAAATTTCACTGATCTTTTTCCAAATTCTACACTGCAATTATCCTTCAAGTAGCTACTGTTTTTTGAGTTTTAGTATATTACCAAAGAAGAATATCCAAAATTATCTGAGAAGACTATTAAAATACTTCATCCTTTTTCACCTATGTATGGGGCCAGATTTTTTTCTCCTCTCTCTCTTTCTCTCTGAGAGAAAGAGACCAAAACAACAGATTGAGACCAAAACAACAGATTGAATACAGAATTAGATATGAGAATCTGTGTCTTCAATTAAAGAGACAATTTTTCTTATTTTGAACTGTAGTTATTTTTCCATAAAATATTATTCACACACATACATAGTGGGTTTATTATTTTTATTTTTAAACGAATAAGTATTTTTAATTTATCTTATTTTTTTAGTTTCTTGAGCAATAAATATTGATAGATATGGTCCATATAACCAAATGCACTTTGTGATCCTCTACAGTCTTGAAGAATGTGATGAGGTCCTGAAACAAAAATGTTGGAGGCCCACCTAGTTTAAACTAATTAAAGATACACCATTTGGTGCGTGGTTTTGGCCTCTCCTGTGTACATGGTATTCTGTTGTCTCAATAAAATCAGGTTTCTATTAGCAAGGAAAAAGCAGGAGGGGATGGATGGCAAATGGATTCATGAGAATCCAGTCATCTGCCAAAATTGAGGTGAGTTTTTCCAGTGGCAATTAATAAGCTATGATATCTTTCGGGAATGTTTGCAAAGGATTCTCAGGTCTCAGGAACAAAGCGCACACTGCAGTCACTGCTCCTGGACTATTAGATTATAGAGGAAGGCTTTCTCTACAAGCTACACATAGAAAGTTGACAGGGAGCCAGGTGTGGTGGCACACACCTGTAATCCCAGTACTTGGGAGGCTGAGACAGGAGGATCTCGGGTTAGAGGCCAGCCTCAGCAATTTAGTGAGACCCCATTTCAAAATTAAAAATAGGGCTGGGGGTGTAGCTCAGAGGTAGAAGGCCTCTGGATTCAATCCTGAATCCTACAAAAAAAAAAAAAAGAAAAGAAAAGAAAAGAAAAAAGTGGACAGGGGCAGTTGCTTCTCATGCTTATTGGAAATTGACCTGATTCTCTGTTCTGGCTCTCAAAAGCAATGATGATTTCCCCCTAAACTGGAGAAGTCCTTTCCCCTCCCGTCCCATATCACAAAACAATGACATCCCCTACCTCTGCTCCATACCAGCACCGTAGGTCCCATTTGTACCTGGACTCACTTCTGGGCTCTACAAATCTGCCAAGACTGTTTTTTTGTTGTTACTTTTTTTGGGGGGGGGAGTACTGGAGATTGAACCCAAGGGCATTCTACCTCTGAGCTACACCTCAGCCCTTTTTACTTTTTATTTTGAAACAGGGTCTCTCTACATTGTTGAGGGTCTTGCTGAGTTGTCAAGGCTGGTCTTAGACCTGTGATCCTCCTTTCTCAGCCTCCCAAATACTAAGATTATAGGCTTGTGCCACCACGCCTGGCTGCCAAGCTGTTTTGAATGATGGATTAGAAAGTTAATGGAGTGACAGTAAAGGGATCAGATAGAAATAGATTCAAACAATATTTGTATGAGATCAGAAAGAATAATGGTGGTAAAGAAAACAGTCAGGAGTATATGTAAGGGTCCTGTCGGGTGACTGAGGAAATTATAATGCTTGCTCTTATTAATTGTGATTAGGGAGACAACAGGAACTACAAGATTAGGTATTAAAACCCTAAAGATTAGGGATTTCCCCTTTGGACATATTGAATGAATGAATTAATTAATTAATTAATTACTTTTGTTGCCCAGGCTGCTCTTGAACCTGTGATCCTCCTGTCTCACTCTCCCAAGTACCAGGATTACAAGTGTGTACCACCACTCCTGGCTGACATCTTGAATTTAATATCCTTAAATGGCTGTGGGTAACTTGTTTTAAAAGAGAGATTAGGCTTAGAATACAGATTGTGGAATGTTCAATGTAAAAGACATTGTTGAAGTTGCAGGAATTGCTGAGATTTCTTTCCCCCTGAAAGATAATGTAAAATGATAAGGTGGTCACAGTTAGAAACTTAGGAAACAGAGGTCAGAAAAGTGTATTAGGTAGAATGAGAAGGTATTACTGAAAATGCTAAAGAGAGAGAATCCACAAGGAGAATATTATCCTAAAATGCAGGATGAAAACTGTGAATCATCTGTAAAATTTGACAAGTAAAAAGTCAAGGATGAGCCCGGCATGGTGGCACACTCTTGTATCCCAGTACTTGGGAGGCTGAGATAGAAGGATCACAGGTTCGCGGCCAGCCTCAGCTACTTTAGTGAGACCCTGTTTCAAAAAATAAAATGAAATAAAATAGGGCTAGGGGTGTAGCTCAGAGGTAGAAAGCCTCTGGGTTCATTCCCCAGTACCATAAAAACAAACAAACAGAAAAGTCAATGATGACTTTAAAAAAATAAACTATTAGTTTATTTTTTTATTAGTTTATTTAAAGTCCATAGTTAATTCCAATTTCCTTAGTTTTTAACCTAAGATATATGTTCCAGAATCCCACCCAAATAACCGTGTTACCTTTAGTCATCATGTCTCATAAAACTCCTTGGTTGTGACAGTTCGTCGAGTTTTCCATGTTTTTGGATGACCTCGACAGATTGTGGGGTGCTGCTCAGGCATTTTGTAGAATGGCCCTACTGCTTTTCTCATGATTAGACTGGGATTATGGGTTTGGGGGCAGAAGACCATAGAGGCAAAGTGTCATTTTCTTTTTTTTTCCCCTTGTGGTGCTGGGGTCACACCAGGGCCTCTCGCATGCTAAGCATGTGCCCCACCACTGAACCACACCCTTGGACCTAAACGCCATCTTCATCACAGCATATCCAAAGTGCACACTATCAGCATGACAGATCACTGGCAATGTTGACCTTGATCGCCAGGCTGAGGTCGCCTCCGTCAGGTTTCTCCACCTCTCTCTCTCTCTCTCTCTTTCTCAGTGCTGGGGATTGAACCCAGGGGCATTTCTACCTCTGAGCTATACCCCCAGCCCTTTTTATTTTGAAATGGTCTCACTAAGTTGCAGAAGGCCTAAGTTGCTGAGGCTGGCCGTGAACCTGCAATCCTCATGTCTCAGTCTCCCAAGTACTGGGATTACAAGCATGCGGCATCACATCTGGCTTCTCCTCTTCTCTTTTACCCCCTTTCCAGACTGTGCTCTTTGAAGGGAAGTCACTATGCATAGCCCACATGCAGTGACTAGAAGCTATGCTCTCGTTCCCACCTGGAATATTTGTTCTCCTTCATTCGTTAGTGTTTTCAATCATTTGTTTATAGCAGCATGGATTTATGGATATTTATTTTAAACTCGGGTTATAGTCCAAAGCGATATTTACTTTGGTGCTGAAGTTGTTCCTGGTTTGGCCCGTGGGAACTCTTTCAGTGGTCACCCGTGTCTTTGCACACCCTCGTTCCATGAAGACTTTTCAGTGATTGTTTCACCCCAGAGAGTGAAGACAGGTGTGACAGTGTGTTGAGGAGTAACTAAGCAGTGAAGCAGGGGGAGCAGAGATATTTGAGTAGCACCTCACAGCAAGGGGAATCTTAAGATTTATTTTTGTAAGTCCGCGACACATTTTCATCTCATAAAAACGCAGATGAAAGCCCAGGCTATACCATGAAAAGCCCCACAACATATTTATTTATTTTTAGAATTGTATTGGTGCAATATAATCATACATTGTGGTGAGATTTGAAGTATTACATTCATATATGCACACAACATCTCTTGGTGTGTTTCCCTTCTAACCCCATCCTGCTACCCCCTCTGCCCTCCCAGTACATGCTAGTAAGGTTTTTAGTGATACCTTCCTATATAGACATGATATTATTTGGTCTGTTTCCTTCCTCAACCCTCCCCTCTGCCCTCCCTCCATCCTCTTCTACTATTCTACTGGTCTTGTTCTTTTATTATCATGAATTACCTTTCTTTCTTATTTTCTGTCTGACTTCCACATATGAGAGGAAACATATGACCCTTGACTTTCTAAGATGGACTGATTTTACTTAGCATAATGTTCTCTAGTTCCATATATTTTCCTGCAAATGACATAATTTTGTTCTTTTTAATACCTGAGTAAAACTCCATTGCGCCCAAAGCACATATGAAAAAAAGAGAGAGAGAAAAAAAGAAAAAAACTAAAAATCCCAGAGTGTTCAAATTGAAGGAACACTAAGGATGCCACTTAAAATTTATATCTGATGAGACTTAGGAAAGAAAATCATTACTGTCTGTTCTTACTGCTTTTATATTTGGCATACAATAATTTTTTAAAACAGGGAGTAATGTGGTAAAGTTAATTATAATGTGAGTATGCCAGCATTTTTGATGTGCTCAAAACTCTGAATGCCAACAGTGGAGGATTATAGGGAAAATGATTTGATTTTAGGTCCCATTTAAATTCCTGCAAAGACTTGATCTTCTGAAATGCTATAAAAATGTTTTCCAACGAATAGGTAATTTTTCTCACAGTGACTATCTTCTAGCGGTGAAGCAATTTAAAAATATTTAGAAGACAAAAGTTGTGTTCATTTTGTTCTCTGATCATTTCTTCTGTCAAATTAACTGGTAAAGTTTTAAGACCTTACTGGGGGCAAAAGAAATGAGAGTGGGTTGGGTATGTTGTTGGATAGGATGTAGACAGGTGAAGAATGAAGAGCAAATATTAATTCATAACTCCTCCCGCACATATTATCAGCCATGTTTCCTGCTTTGGGTCCCAGGAAACCATTCCCAGCAGCCCTTCTAGAAGTATTTACTGAGTACCTACTTTATACCAAGCAATGTGCCGGGTGCTGAAGGGACCCCACATTGAACAAGGTCTAGCCCCTGCCATGAAGGAATGGGTGAGTACAGGACACATCCTGATCCCGGGAGGGGGTGGGCAAGTAAACCACAGTGAAGCGCAGTGCAAATGATGTGCGATGGTGGGAAGTCTACGTGCCAGTATATAGGAAGACTTCTAGCCCAGAAGAGGCTAGGAAGAGAAAGGGGCAGGGAAGCTCAGAGTGATAGATAAATGGAATCCTGAATGGTGAGTAGGAGAAGAAGGAAGAGGAAAGGGGACAGAGGAAAGGAGGCACTTTAAACAAGGAAAAACATGATTGCTATCTGAGGAAGCCATTGAGTATGGTTGGATCATAGAGTTCTAGGGTTGCATTGGTCAGTAGAAGTATAATGCAAACCATGAAAATAATTTAAACATTTTTAATAATTACAACAAGAAAGTATAAAGATCAGTGATAGAAACCCCCTGGGTTTAATCTCCAGTACCACACACATGCACACAAAGAATCTAGCAAAATTTTAATAATGTTTTTAGCCCAATATATTTAAACTCTTATAATCCCAGCATGTAATCAATATGAAAATTATTGAGATATTTTTATAATTTCCTATTAGGTTTTAAAAATCCAATGTGTGTTTACATTTATATCACATCTCAATTTAGACTACCCACATTTCAAGTGCTAAATAGCAACATGTGACTACTGGCTGCCTTATTGGACTGTATAGTTCTAGAGTACAGTAATGAGGTATAAATCTGCAGATGGTATCGGAGAAGATTAGATTGAGTATTGTTTGTTGGCTAAGTAAGTTGTTTAACTCAAGGGCTGTGGGAAGCTTTGGAAGTTTTATGCATGAGAGTAACTCAACATATTGCTGATGAGTCTGACTTTCACCATGGAAAGTGGACTGGAGATGAGCTTGATCAGGAGCCAACGAGTTCTAAGCAGCAGAAGACAATAACTTTAACTAGGGGAGTGACGTGGGTGTGGTGATATGCAAGAGTGAAGAGTCTATTCACCTGTAGTTGCAGGTACTCAGGAGGTTGAGACAGGGGGATCCCTTGAGCCCAGGAGTTCTATGCTAGCCTGGGCAACATAGCAGGACTTAGTCTCTAAAGACAAGCAAACAAACAAGTAAGTGAATAAGAGTCTTAGGGAGTGAGAACCTACAGGTAATGATGTGTGCTGAGAGAGGAGACGAGAGTGACTACCTCACTTTTGCTGCTTCCCTTCTTCTACCCTCCCGAGGAAGATAATAGAACTATTTGAGAACAGGAGGAAACATGAGAGAGTGGCAGGATGGAGAGACAGTGTGTTCAGTTTGGGTCATTTAAAATTGTGAGTTGCCTGTAAGATATCCAAGTGTAATGTTCATATATATACATTTCTCTCTCTCTCTCTCTATATATATATATATCTATATCTATATATAGAGATATATCTCTCTCTATATATATGTATATATATATAGAGAGAGAGAGAGAAAGAGAGATTATATATATATATATATATATATATATATATAGAGAGAGAGAGAGAGAGAGAGAGAGAGATGTACACCAGCAGGTAGATAGTATGAAGCCTTGGGATTTGCTATGGTTTGGATGTGGTTTGTCCACCAAACCAAATGTGTTGGAAGCTTGGTCCCCAGTATGGTGATGTTAAGAAGTGGTAGGAAGCTACGCCTGGTGGTGCTCCTCTGTAATCTCAACTACTTGGGAGGCTAAGGCAGGGGGATCATAAGTTTGAGGACAGCTTGGGCAATTCAGCTAGACCCTGTCTTAAAATAAAAAGGGCTGAGGGTGGAGCTCAGTGGTAGAGCACTTGACTAGCATGTATAAGGTCCTGGGTTTGGTCCTAAGTACAGAAAAATAAAAATAAAAATGAAACTAAAAGAGGTGGTGGTAGGATCTTTAAGAGGTAGGGCCTGGTAGGAGGACTTTAGGTCTTTGGTGCACTGCCCTCAGGAAAGATTAAGGTATTTCTATGGGACTGATTAGTTCTAGTGAGAGTCTTGATGTAAGAAAGCAAGACTGACCCCAGGCCCTTCCTGGTTCTCTCCAGCTCCCCAGCTCCGCATGCAATCTCTTGTGGGCTCCCACTACAATGCCATTTGTCATGTAGTGACCCAGCAAAAGGGGCCCTCACCAGAGAACAAATCAATGGGACCTGATCTTGAACTTTCAGCTTCTAAAACTATGAGCTAAATTAGGCTCTTTTTTTTTTACAAGTTACCCAGCTCAGGTATTTTGTTATAGTAATGGAAAATGGGTTAATACAAGATCGTATAAAATTGCTCAGAATGAGTATTTTAAGTAGTAATTCTCCAACCTGATTTATTTATTTACTTATTTATTTATTGTGCTGGGGATCAAACCTAGGACCTCAAGCTTTCTAGGCAAGTGTGCTCAGCCCCTCCAATGTGAATTTTTCTTAAAAAAATATGTAAGAGTCTATTTTAAATGCAGATTTTTAGTCCCCCTTCCTCCAGTGTGCTGGTTCAGCAGGTCTTGGAGAACAGCTAGAAATTGTACTTATTTAATAAGAGCCCTTAGTGACTTTGATGCAAGTGGTTCTTAAAACACTCCTTTACAAACACTAGTATAGCATGATAAATAAGAGGGCCCAGGAGAGGTTGCCTCTGTGTGTGGAAGGTAGAGAAAAACAGCTCTTGAAGAAGCTGAGAAATGAGCCACCGGAAGAGTTACTGAAAAACCAGAAGAATGCTGTTAATGTAGGGGGTGTTCCAGATTTTATGTAAAGGAGAGCAAGCCTGGATGTGGGAGAGCTGGGCAGGTATCTTACCTGGCGGGCAATCAGCTTGGGGGAAAATCCTTTGGCTACTGCTTAAGGTGTTTGTCCTGGGCTTGTCTTCTCAGGCTACCACCAAACTCATCAAGTTCCCTGAGAATCTGGGGGGGAAAGTGGGTAACTGCCTCGAATTAGCAGAGAAATCGAGTAGAATACCAGTTGAAAGTGACAAAAAAAGTAACTAAAGTCAGTGGTAGCAATCGGGTGACCTGGTAGGGATGGAAGCCCAACTTCAATCAGTAGGTGAGTTGACAAACGGGGTCAAGTAAATGTGTAGAAAAGTCTCTCTCTCTCTCTCTCTCTCTCTCTGTCTGTCTCTTTGGTATTGGGGATTGAACCCAGAGGCATTCCACTTCCAAGCCACACCCTCAGCCCCTTTATTTTAATGTTTTGTTTTTGAAACACGATCTCACTAAGTTGCTGAGGGTCTTGCTAAATTGTTGAGGCTGGCCTCCAACCTGAGATCCTCCTGTCTCAGTCTCCCAAGTACTGGGATTACAGGCATGTGCCACCAAACCTGGCAAAAAGTCTTTTTATGTATCTACGGTTATGAAAAGGAGGAAAGAAAAGCTAGAGTACCTGCAGAGATGTTGACTTAGGAAATGCTAAGGGTTTCATGCCCTCCTGAGTCTGCTCACCCTGTTTCATTTCTATTGTGTGGGTTGATTCAGAACTGCAAAATCAGCCAGGCGTGGTGGTACACACTTGTAATCCCAGTATTTGGGAGGCTGAGACAGGAGGATCACAGGTTCACAGCCAGCCTCGGCTACTTAGTGAGACTCTGTTTCAAAATAAAAAATAAAAAGGGCAGGAGGTGTAGCTCTGAGGTAGAATGCCCCTGAGTTCAATCCCCAGTACCACAAACAAACCCTGCAAAATCATAGAATCTCTGTCCGTAGTTCATAGAATATAGGTATCAAATAATATGACATTTATACACTCAAATCTGTCAAGTGATATTTAGTAATACTATCATCTCTTCTACTAATTATTGGAATGGACAAAAGCCATTTTGTAGAATAACTGTAGTTGTTTACTGATGGTCTGAAAGAAATACCAAGCTCTGGGTTGGTATTTGGATGAGTAGGTTGGAGTTGGATGAGGGAGATGAGAAAGGAGAAAAAACTGGAACTTTGAATGTGAATTTCTCCCCTTTTTACCTGTCCTTTACTGGCCAATCAGGTATAATGGCCAATCAGGTCCATGCTTCCTTCCCCAGCCCCAAACCCATAAAATCATTCAACCACAGCTAGCCCACAATTCAGTTTATTTATTTCTGATAAATAAGAAATTATCGGAATTTCATTGTTGTATACCTTGGTACCACCCCATTATCAGGTTAATCTAGAATTGGCTGAATATGAGTCACTAAACTGGTTATTAATATTATTGAGTACTAGCTTTGATATTGTACACATGCAGTAAATATTTTAAAGCTTGCTTTGCTTTCTGTGTGAATGTGGAGTGCTACAAAGTATAAAAATTCAAATAAAAGGAGACATATATTAGAGGATTAGAGCTTTGTTTTTAAACATAGCTGAAAGGTAAATTAGGTTAAAGGTAAATTAGTTATTTTTAAATTTCCCCCTGAGAGGATGGATCTGTTTTGGAATGGAACCAATGAAAAGAAAAATTTTTTTTTGGTAGTAATGGGGATTGAACCCAGGGGCATTGTATCTCTGAGCTATACCCCAACACTTTTTGTTTTTTATTTTGAAACAGGGTCTTACTAAGTTGCTGAGGACCTTGATAAATTGCTGAGGCTGGCCTTGAACCTGCAATCCTCCTGTCTCAGCTGCCCAAGTACTGGGGTTACAGGGCCAATTAGTTTTAAAACCACATTTGCATCACATTCAAGGTGTGCCCAGTGGCTTCACCCATGACCAATCTAAATACTATTTTAAAAAATGAATACTGGGCAGAACAACGACACCATAGTAGCTCATGTAACGGCAACATTAACTGTAACATAACCTGTACATTTTGGTAACTGTAACATAACCTATATATTCTGGTTATCTTAGAACCACTCCAGCTACAAAGATACTGTTTTGTATTTTAAATTCTTTTTTTTGTGTGTGGAACTGGGGATTGAACCTGGGGGCCAGTCTACTTCCCAGCTATACCCCAGCCCTATTTTTTTTTTATTCTTTATTTTGAAACAGGGTCTCACTAAGTTGCGGAGGGCCTCACTAAGTAGCTGAGGCTGGCCGTGAACCTGTGATCCTCTTGTCTCAGCTTCCCAAGTACTGTAATTACAGGCGTGCGCCACCATGCCCGGAATATTTTAAATTCTTATTTAAAATATAGGAAGAAAATCCTGGAAACTTATTCTCAAAATTACATTAAAGACTCTACATATAGAAACTGGGTGTGTAGCTCCGTGGTATAGCATATGCTTAGCATGCAGGAGGCCCTGATAGAAACTCTATAAAATCATTTATGAGCTATAATATAGTCCAATGCCTTGAACATTGTAGACACTAGGAAATATATTTAATTTGTATTTATTTCAACGCTTCATTTTTTACTTTCCTTATTTTTCATCATTCCAAAAAGAAACTCTGTAACCTTTACCCAGGAAACATTAACTGCCTCCTTCCCTCTCTTTCCACTCCCCCTCCCGCCCCCAGTCACCGGTAACCTCTATTCTATTTTCCATCTCTATAAACTGCCTATTCTAGGCACCTCAGTGAAGTGAAATTGTACAATATTTGTGTTCTTCTCTGGTTTGTTTCACTTAGTGTTTTCAAGGTTTGTTCATATTATAGCATGCATTTCTATTGAATTTTAGAGCTAATGTTATTCATTGCCTTGATAAAAAATAGAAATTAAACAAAACCCTGCAATGTACTGCCTATTCTGAAGTATTGAAAATGAAACTGAATGATCGGGTGAAGGCCACAGCTAGTAAGTTAGCAGAGATGGTGTTCAAATTTGATTCTCTCTCCTCAACACTTCTCAAATTCAACAATATCTCTTTATTCATCATCGCCTCTCACATGGGTTATTTCTGTAATACCTTCCTAATTATTTTAATTTTCTCTTGCTGCCATAATATGTTAACATATACTCAGTGGCTTAAAACTTTACAGATTTATCATCTCACATTTCTTTCTTTTTTTTGTGGTACTGGGGATTGAACCCAGGGGCATTCTACCTCTGGGCTACACCCCCAGCCCTATTTTTTTGTTCTTTATTTTGAAACAGGGTCTCACTAAGTTGCAGAGGGCCTCACTAAGTAGCTGAGGCTGGCCACAAACCCCATCCTCCGGTCTCAGCCTCCCAAGTACTGGGATTACAAGCGTGCACCCACACCCAGCTGTCATCTCACATTTTGTAGGTCAGAGGCCTAACACAGGGTTCACCGAGCCAAACAAAACCCGAGTGTCAGCAAGGCCACCTTCCCTTGGAAGCTCTCTGCAGGAGTCCTGTGAGGTGGCTTGCCTTCACCTGCACGTGGCCTCCTCTCTCCAGCCTCACTCTGACCATTACTCCTTTGACTTAGTAGTATCTCCCTCTTCTCCCTCTTTCTACTTTTAGGGACCCATGAGATTCGATGGAGCCTGTAACTCCATCTCCAGCCTGCATTCCCCTTTGCCACGTACTTAGCACATTCCCAGGTTGCAGGGGTGAGGAGGGGCAAGGGCATTATTCTGCCTGTCACACTAAGCACATTCTTTAGTTCCCCTCTCGCCTGTGATCTGGCACCTGCCTGTTTAAAATTCCTCAGAGGCTCCTCTTACCCTGAGGATAGCACTCAGACTCCTTACTATGGTACACAAAGGCCCTGCTTACCAGTCCTGTCTCATTGCTCCTAATCCCCCACGCCAAAACCACACAAGACTGTATTGTTTCAGTTCCTCAAACTAAAAATCGTGCTTTCGCTCATGTGCTTGGATTGTATCACCTGCCCCACACCCCTTCACCTGGCTCTCTCCTCCTCATCCTTAGGTCAGACATCACGAGTCACCTCCTCTAGGAAGCCTGAGTAAGGCCCCAGTTTTGGGCCTTTGCTGCTGTAGTGACCACTACCTATCTCTAACACAGCGATTCACGCTCCATATTATAATTACTTTTTTTTTTCTTGGTAAGGGGATTGAACCCAGGGACATTCTACTTCCAGGTGATACCCCTAGCCCTTTTTATTTTGAAACAAGGTCTTGTTAAATTGCTGAGGATGGCCTCAAACCTGGGGTCCTCCTGTGTCAGCCTCTGTAATCCCTGTACTGCGATTACAGGCGTGTGCCACTATGCCCAGCTGTAATTATCTCTTTAATTACCTTCCCCGCTGGACTATAATCTATTTAAGGGCTATAATCTCATTTTGTTCACACTGGTATCCCAGCTACTTAACATAGTGGCTTGTACATAATAGAAGCACAGACTTCTGCTTGAAGATATGTCCATCCCTTAATACTTGTCTCTTTTCCAAGGTAGACTTGCAGAGGATATAGATTCATATGAATCTGAAGACTGAAATGTTCCTTTTATCCCCTAAATGAATTTCACTTTAGATTTGCTAGAATACATTTTCCTGCACCCAGCCAATTCTTCATCGATTTGCACCTTACTGGCCTATATTAATATTACTAGAATTGAAGTCATTAACACACACCTGATTCTGCTTAATTTTTTTTTCTTTTTTTGTGGTACTAGAGATTGAACCCAGGGGCATTCTACCTCTGAGCTACACATCCAGCCCTATTTTATTTATTTTTATTTTGAAACAGGGTCTCACTAAGTTGTGGAGGGCCTCACAAAGTAGCTGAGGCTGGCCGTGAACCTACAATCCTCCTGTCTCAGCCTCCCAAGTACTGGGATTACAAGCGTGCACCACCACGCCTGGCTCTGCTTAATTTTTAATATAACTTTACTGATATAAATATTTGAACAACTAGCTCAAATCACCATAAAAAGGGGAAAGCTTTTGCTTTCTCCTGCATGTATAACCAGATTGGCTAATTAACATTCTAATTTAAAAGACTGGAATAAACATCACCCTTGGAATTGATTTAAGTTAGTCAAGTCAAATGATAAAGCAAAAAGGAACAAGTGTTCACGATATAAGTATCTTGCTATGTTTTTGTCTTTTTATTTAATATCACATTTAAAATTTCCATGCCAGGCCCGGTAGCACATGCCTGTAATCCCAATAAAAAAATAAAAAGGGCTGAGGTTATAGCTCAGAGGTAGAATGCCCATGGCTTCAATCCCCGGTACCACAAAAATAAATAAATAAATAAATAAATAAAAATAAAATTTCCATTGACCTACAGCATTTACAGACTGGGAAGCCACCTGTTTATGGTTCTTTTGATTTTCCTTTTTTTTAAATTACCAGTATTTTCAGAGAAATTAGTATAGATATCCTTAAAACTAGTGTCCCACACGTAGAGACAGGGTTATGTGTGGGGTATGAGCACAGCTTTAGGAGCCAGATGGCCAGGACTGGGACCCTGGCTCTGCCATGTGCTATGTGACCACCTCAGTATTCTTATAAAACCGACGTCATAAAGTGCACTTCACAGGGCTGTTGTAGGAATTAAATGAATTATCATATTTAAATTATTCAAATGGTGCCTGACACATTTTAAGCCATACAATTTCATGTGTGGAGGGTGGGAAGACCAACAGTTATGAAACATAACTGCTTAGAGAAAGCAACTGTCATCGTAATTAGGATGAAACTCAGGTGTGATGAAATCATCAGAGGCTGCAGGTGAGATCAGCCATGAGAAAGAAAGCCAGCCAAGCGTGGTGGCTCGCTAACTCTTGGGCATTGCCTGAAGCGTTCCCCACATTAGGAAGTTCCTAAAACATCTCTAAGATATGTGCTGGAAAGAAGTGGTGGTTTATGGGGTTCTATGAAGACTGGGAAATGGCATATTTTTAAAAAAAATTATTTATTTATGGTACTGGGAGTTGAACCCAGTGGTGCTCTACCACTGAGCTGCACCCCCAGTCCTTTTTATTTTGTATTTTGAAACAAGGTCTCCCTAAGTTGCTGAGGCTGGCCTCAAACCTGCAATTCTCCTGTCTCAGTCTCCCAAATCCTGGGATTACAGGTGTGCACCACTATGTCTGGCTAGAAAAATGGCTTAGCTTATTAAAAATAAAATATGATTTGAGTTTTACTTAGAAGTAGTGTAAGAAAAATTTAGAAATCCCTACGAGTCACCCTTGTTTTGACAATTCATTTACTGACTCTCCTAATATTTAGAATTTTCTGAATTCTTGCTGTCAAATTTTTTAATAAACAAAGGTAAGCAGTATTTGCTAGGATAAAATAAGCATGTCTTGATTTTAAAAGATACACTTGATTGTTTTCATAAATGTCAGTTGTGAAATGGTTCTCTTTACTAATTGGAATTAATTAATCTTGGAAGCCCTAGGCAAGATTTGGAATTTGTTCTCATATGATGACATTTTAAAAGGAATTTAAAAAAAATGGACTTATTAATTTCAACCCGTTTAACAAACCCTTTTTAAAAAAATAAATTTACATGGTAACCTTGCTAATTCATTTCCATGTTGACAGTTTTCCTTAAATTGAAGTGGAATCATCTCGAATACTTTTCAAATTTCCAGTATCGATGTAGATGTTTTCAAGTCACTTTTTTCTAATTCCCTTGGGTTGAGTAGAGTTTTGGAAAGTTGATTTTTGCTGTGTAGCTAGAATTCAAAAGATCTAAAATGGCTGCCTGGTGGCATCCAGGTCCCCATAGTTTGTTTAAGTGGCTGCCTACCACGTCTACTGCTTCTCTTCATCTTGAGTGAACAAGACTGGTGGAAGCAGGATTGAGAAGTTGGCGATTTGTGCAGTTGTCCTTCTTTCCCTTGCACCACACTACCCTTAGGAATCCAGATAGCCATGTTTGGTCTTTTCTTAGAATGTCCTTTTCACAAAAGACCAGGGAGGGCGGTTATTCCTACAGCTGTGTAAATCAGTAATAAAGTGGCAATAACTTCTCTCAGTCATAGTCTCTTTGGTTTCAAGGCCAGGCTTGCAGGGCTAAATATGGAATTCCAGGGATTGGTGAGTACAATTAGTAGGTTTGGGGAGAAGCTTTCCTGACCTCACGTGGGCAGATGTACAGTCTGCCTGTTAGTCTGACTCTCACCCTGAGCTTTTTTGCTTTTGTTCATTCCTCTGAGTGGGTCTTTCTCTTTCTTTTGAGCAGGTCTCATTTTATTTATGAGAGAACTTGCCACAGTGAATCAGAGGCTTTAAAGTTCCTCTGTTATTGTCTCTCTTCCAGTAGGGGTGCCTCATGCTACAGGCCTTCTGTCTGCATTGCCCTGACTTGAGAATAAGAGGTCTGGCTGGTCTAACGTTAGGATCATCTAGGCAAATCATAAAGTTTATTTTTCTTCTCCCTGTGGGGAGTTGCTTCTATTTTTTTTGTTGTTGTTGTTAATTGTTTCATTTCTCCAATCTATTTTTGTCTCTGCAGATGATAGCCTGAAACTCAGTTTTATTGCATAAGCCTAGAAGCTCAGAGTGATTTCACTTGTCAGGCACATCAAATTTGTCTCTTACCAGGGTTAGATTGATTTCTCACTTCCTGGCATCTCCAAGAGGTGGGCTCTAAGGAAGAGGATGGCCTTCTCAGAAACACAAGTCTTGCTCTTTAGGGGTGTGTGTGTGTGTGTGTGTGTTACTGAGAATTGAACCCAGGTCATGTACTCTACCACTCAGCCCTACCCCAATCTTGCTCTTTAGAGTGAGGTCTAGAAGGGAAGCTATGGTCCTCTAGTGAGAACTTTGATGGACCTCTCAAGACCTATCTACCTTTTTTCTTTGTGGTGCTGGGGATTGAACCCAGGACCTCACACTTGCTAGCTGCACCACTGAGCTAGATTCCCAGCCCCATCTATCTTATTTTAGTAATGGCAAGCCTAAAGATTTGTGAAAAACCAGTAAGATGGAGGAGCCATAATTTCTCAAAGATTCTACAAAAGACTGTTCTACAGGTCCTACCTCCCCATTTTGACAATGGACTTGCCTCGTTAGATGTTACATGGCGCTACAGACCTTGAAGAACAGGAATGAAACGAATCTTTTATATTTTAAGATCTAGGTTAGAACTTACACATCCCCGACATCTTCCTTTCTCAATTCTTTTATTTATTTATTTATTTATTTTTTATGTTTTTATTGGTGCATTGTAGTCTCACTTCACAATGAGTATCAGTTTGGTGTTAACATACATGCACACAGCTCTTGGTGTCCCTCCCCCCCGCCTCCCCCCCCCTTGCCTCCCCCCCACATGTAGCACTGAGAATGATGTTGGTATAATCTCACATATACACATTGTTCATGACAGTAATTCCATGGATTCACTACTTTCTTACCCTTCCCCTTCCCTTGTATCCCTTCCCTAGCACCTCTGAGGGTTCTCCATTGTCATTGGAGACCCTTTTGTGTCCCCACTACTCCCTATATTGCGCATATTAGTGAAAACATATGACCCTTCATTTCTTTAACACCTATTCTTGTGCTTAATGCCCCACCCCCATTATATCAGTATAATTTAGTATTCCTTGTACTCTTATCTAATGACCTTGTTGTGGATTATGATTATTTTCTCCTATTGGAGGGAAACCCAGGTTTATGACATGGATTTCCTTCAGTCACAGCAAAATACTGGGGCATAAGGTGTGATTCTGGTTCTTTAATAATCTTTCAAAGGACAAAAAGGCCATTGGATTTACTTTTATTTTATTTTATTTTATTTTATTTTATTTTATTTTATTTTGTGGTACTGGAGATTGAGTCCAGGAACATTCTCCCTCTGAGCTACACCCCCAGCCCTTTTATTGGTCTGGAACCTATGATCCTCCCTGTATCAGCCTCCCAAGTACTGGGATTACAGGCGTGAACCACCACGCCCCGCTAAAAACACCTTTTATGAAGGTATAACATGCAGGATAGCAGAACTATGTAGCCATACTCAGTGGGTTTGGATCCCAACTCCCTTCCTCCCTGCTCTGTCATCTTGGGCCAATTACTTAATATCCTGTGCCTTAGTTCCCCGAATAATTTCTACTTCACTCTGCTACGGGGATTAAATTAATATACATGCAAAGCACTCTGGAAGTTCCTGACACATGTAGAGCTTGCCATTGTTATTGATCATGGTTAAACGCACTCCGCTACATACCAAGAAGGCACCTCCAGAATTCACTCCCGTTAGGTCGATTCCCGTTGAATACACAAACACTGGCACTCCAGGTAGAATACAGATAAACCTCAACATGTGGATTAAGAGACAGGAAATAAAAAGGAAGGAATAGAGAGCCAGCTTTGAAGAAAAACGTGGGTTGTTAGTTGCTTAAGAAAAGGGGAGGAGGCCGTTCAGATGGGAGGTGTGGTATGAGCAAAGGAATAGGAGCAAGGTAGAGCACAGGCAGGCAGGAGCCCGAATTGCTGGGCTGGATCGGGAGGTTTTGCCCTTGGGTGTTAAGAAACAATGGATCAATTAAGGAGTAGGAGGTGTGGTGGGAAGACCTTGGGAAGCTGGCAAAGCCTGGAGATTCACTCTAAATGCTAAAGGCAGGCATGACCTACTCCGGACTCGACCTTTTCTTTTAGTCGTGAAAGGCTGATTCAGGGTGGAGTGGGGTGTGTGCAAAACTCCTTTCACTTAGATCTGAGTAAGTTCACATTTTTGGTCTTAACGAGTCTGAAACGGTTACTTTTACAGAGGGGAAGGGATGGATTTAACGTCAATGTTTAATTCAGATGAACGGGTACACATCCGTGTGTATCGCTCTGAAACCTTTTGGCTGAAACGTTTGCTCGCGGAGCTTCCATTTCTCGTCCGCCTGCCCAAGGCCTCAGCAACCGACGTGCCGGGGCTGGAGAAACGAGCGGTGAGGGCGCTCCACGCATGCGTTGGAAGCCGCCCCAATTCCCCCGCAGCGTCCTTTCTCGGAACAAAACTAGCGAGGAGCCACGGGGCTCCGCAATTTGCGTAGACTTGCATTTCCTCCCGCTCCGACCATGCGTGTGGAACCCGCGAGGGGTGCAGCTCCCTACGCCAGCGGCGTCTGCGGAGTGAATGACTGGGTGGTGCGTGTACGCCCGTAGCGTAGCACCCATAGGCGGACGGGGTGCGGCTGCGCAGGGACCTGAGTGGGCCCTGTACGCCGCTGGCGTAGCGCGGCGTCTGACGCACTGGCTTCCGCGACGTAGGTAGCGCAGCGGGCTTTGATGAATACACGATTTGGTGCAGCCGGGCTTTGGTACCGAGCGGAGAGGAGATGCACACGGCACTTGAGTGTGAGGTAACTATAAAACCCCGATTTGTTTACATTCCCTCCCCCAGAACCGGCCCCGTGCGCGGCGGAGGCTGCGAGTCCCGGGACGGCGTGGGGGCAGGAAGGGCGAGCGGAGCCGGGGTGCCGGGGCCGGTCCCTCGGGGGTCTGGGCGCCGGGGTGCCCGCAGCTGCTGCAGTCGGCGGCGGCGGCGAGCCGGGCGAGCGAGCGAGCGAGCGGAGCGCGCGGGAGCGCATGGGCGCCGCGGCGGCGGGGTGCGAGGCTCGGCGGCCGGGTGCGAGGCTCGGGCGGCGGGCGGCGGGCGGCAGCGTCCGCCCCGCGCGCGGGACCCGCGCCCCTCGGCCTCCGGCGGCGGCGGGACGCGGCGCGGCCGGGCGGTGACCGCTGGATGGCGGCGGCGGTTGGGCTCGCGCGGCTCCCTGGCGGGCTCCCTGGCGGCGGGCGGGCTGCGCCCCGGGCCTCCGCGTCCTGCGGCCGGGCCGGGGCTGCGCGGGGACCGGGTGGACGCGCCTCCGCCCCGAGGCTAACGGACGGCCGGCGGGTGCGGCGGCCCTCGGGGCCGGCCGGCGGAGGCGCGGCCCGGCTTTGTTCCCGCCGCCCCGGGCGGAGGCGCGGCCCCTGCCCGGCCGGGGGATCTGCCGCAGGCCGCGCGGGAGCGGGAGCGGGGCTGCGAGGGCGCGGGCGCGGGCGCGGGCCGCCGTGACGTGGACGGCTTCCTGTGCACACTCGCTCACGTGGACCCCGGCCACATGCACTGCCTCTAGGAGCTGGGCACGTGGAAGAAAGAGATGTCTCGCAGGACGCGCGGCCCTCGGCTGGAGGGGCCGTGCATCCCAGTACCTGTTCTGAAGTAATAAAGACTGACACCAAACTCAGGAGTTTTTTTTTTTTTTAAGTATAATCTATCGTCTTTAAAAACTTTTATCTGTTCACTATTGAGTTCTTCAGTTTTTACCTTGGAACTGAGTCATCCTTGGAGCAGAGCTAGCATATGGAAGGCTTACATTTTGTGTTTTCATTTTGGATGTGTATCTAGATTCTATATAATTAAGAAATTAAGAAAAAGCAAGGGATACATCAGGAAAAGCTGGAAATTTAGAATTTAATTATAGTAGTGCAGTTGAGAGCCTCAAGACGCCTCTGTACTGTTTTACATTAGGATTCCCTATTCTACAAATATTTGAGTACCTTGCTATGAGTCATTTTTTCTAGACCATGGGAATCTATGCCAGACAAGCCACAACCTAAGAGAATTGAGCATTCCACTAGGGAGAGAAACACACATCAATGCTAGGAAGAAAATAAAACGATGTCCTGGCAGGCATTTTTAACATTCTTGTGCAGTGAAACTCACACTAATGGTTTTAAATGTAATAAAATACGTAAGATTACAGCAGAAACCAATTACATTGAAGTAGTTATGGAGACATTAAATATTTATGATGAAGTAACCCATGCTTTAGTAAAGCATTAAATATCAACAGTAGGTGGCCGGTCTAATGAGTTAATTTGAAACCAGTGAAGACTAACTGATGTTTAAAGAATTTAAATGATTTTCCAGGTATTTCCTATTACTGAAATTTTGCCTGTATTCAGGAACACTGAAGCAATAACTAAATTTCCGTGGTTAAATATGTATCTTTTTTTCCTACCCAAATTCACAAATCTAAATTCTGTCAACATACCCCTGGTTAAGAACCACTGTGCTTGGATGACTGGTGCCACTTTAAAAGAAGTGGTTAAGGAGGACCTCTGCTGAGGTGACACCAAAAATATATTCCACAATAAGCTTCCACAGCTCAACTGTCCCTTAGATGCTTGGGATCAAAAGTTTCAGATTTGGGACTTTTGGGGTGGAGGGTATTGTGTGTGTGTGTGTGTAGAGAGAGAGAGAGAGATCTTGGGCTGGGGACCAAGTTAAACATGAAATTCGTTTATATTTCATACAAACCTTATACAAAACCTAAAGGTAATTGCATACAATATTTTACCTGCTTTTGGCTTTTTGATTGGAACCTGTCAAACATGAGCTAAGGTGTGGATGGATACATTTGTGGTGTCATTTGGTGTCCCAAACATTTTGGATTTTTATATTGGGGTGCTCAACTTGTACTAGATTACCAGTGTATAGTCTAACAGCTTACAAAGCTAATACAATTCTTCCTGGTATTTTGAGCACCTGATTTGAAGTACTTTGAGAAGGCCTCAAGTTTAATATGCAGGTACTGCTCAAAGGGATGTGTCTTTTTAAATTTTTTCCCCTAAGTGGTTTTTGGAGAAGATCGGGTATAAGTATTATAGCAAGGGAAGTTATTCAACAGCTGGGATAATCATTTGCTTTTTATTTTTTTGTTTTGAGACAGGGTCTTGCTAAGTTGTCCAGGGTGGTCTTGAACTTGGCAATCCTGAAAGCCTCCCAAATAGCTGGTGTTAACAGGTGTGCACCACCATGGGCTGATCATTTGCTTTTTTTTTTTTTTTTTTTTTTTGCGGTACCGGGGATTGAACCCAGGGGCGTTCTACCTCCGCGCTACACCCCCGGCCGGCCCTATTTTTTATACTTTATTTTGAAACCGGGTCTCACGAAGTTGCGGAGGGCCTCACTAAGTAGAGAGAGAGAGCGCGAGCTGAGGCTGGCGGCGAACCGGGATCCTCCGGTCTCCGCCTCCCAAAGTATTGGGATTACAAGTGTGCGCCACCACGCCCGGCTGATCATTTGCTTTTAATTAAAAGAAAGTTTCCCTCTGTTCTCTCCCACTCCGTGATCCTAAGTATTGGCCAGTATCTGAAAGAATTTAGGGCTTTAAAGTAAAATGAAAAGTTCAAAACCTGGATCTGCTATTAACTAGTTCGGCTACATTGAGTGAATTGTTTTATCTTTATCTGTGAACTTGAAGTACTGTTAAGCCTATTTCATGAGTTTGTTGTGACCATTCAATGAGATGATGAACGAAACGTTACAGGTACTTAATTCATTTTACCTTTTCTGCATACAGATGTTTCCATTCTTTAATTAGTAGTTGAATTATTTTCTCTTTTTCATTTCTGTTTTTTTTTGGGGGGGGTGGATACTAGGGATGGAACCCAGGGGTATTCTACCTCTTGGCTACATTCTCAGCCCTATTTTATTTTTTATTTGGAAACAGAGTCTAAGTTGCCATGGCTGGCTTCGAACCTGTGACCCTCCTGTCACAGCCTTCCAAGTACTGGGATTACAAGTGTGTGCCATCATGCCCAGCTTCTGTTTTATTTGATTATCCCCAAAATGAGGTTTGATCATTTCTTTTTTTTTTTTTTTTTTTTTTTTTTGGTGGTACTGGGGATTGAACCCAGGGGCATTCTACCTCTGAGCTACACCCCCAGCCCTATTTTTTGTTCTTTATTTTGAAACAGGGTCTCACTAAGTTGCAGAGGCCTCACTAAGTAGTTGAGGCTGTTGGCGAACCCGGATCCTCCGGTCTCAGCCTCCCAAGTACTGGGATTACAAGCTTGCGCCACCACGCCCATATAGGTTTGATCATTTCTACTGGGCCTTTGAGAGGATACAGTTATCCTATTTGTATTTTGTTATTCATACATAATAACCATAGAATTTTCCTGTCTTTCTTGCATTTTATAGTTACATATGTACATTTTGTTTTCCCTGCCAAACTAAATTTCTTGAGGGGGGACATACTCCACAATTTTTTGTCACATAGTACTCATGACACATTCAATCAATGCTTGAAACTTGTTTGTTAGTTGTGTCTGTGTGTGTGTGGGAGGGAGGTTTCTGGGGAATTTAAGACATCCACCTCCAAGCCACACCGCCAGCCCTGTTTTTATTTTGAGACAGGGTCTCACTGAGTTGCTGAGGCTGACCCTGAACCTGTGATTCTCCTGTCTCCACCTCCCAAGTACTGAGACTACAGGTTTGCACCACCATGCTCTCTCTGTCAAACTCTTTAATCAAGTTTAAAATATTAATTGAAACAAAATCTAAACTAAGCTTTAATCTATGGAGATACTTTGGATAAAATGTCAGTCCTTATCTACAGAGTGCCTACCTCATGAATGGAAATGCCGTGAGTTTTGCTTTATATTAAAGGGACATTATTATTAGTGAATTTTTTATCTTTTTTTGGTATTGGGGATTGAACCCAGGGGCATTCTACCTCCCGGCTACACCCCCAGCCCTATTTTTATTCTTTATTTTGAAACAGGGTCTCACTAAGTTGCATAGAAAATGGAAGAAAAATGTAGGCAATCGAAACAAAGTTACTCTTTCCCTTATAACAAGATTACTCTTAAATTGTCTTTCATTGTAGTGTAATTTGTAGTTAAAAAAATACTAAAGCTAGGCAGGAGGTGTAGCTAAGTGGTAGAGCTCTTGCATTTTCGGTATGGCTGTGCTTGGAGGTGCACACACATGCACGCACACACACACAGCTCAGAGGTAGAGCTCTTGCATTTCCAGTATGGCTGCACGCGCGTATACACACATACACACACACACACACACAGCTAAGTGGTAGAGCTCTTGCATTTCCAGTATGGCTGCACAGGCACACACACACACACACACACACACACACAG
>PVJS01009079.1:0-21726 GCA_004027185.1 Glis glis
ACCTTAAATAGCACTTTGGGCAGAGGATTGGTAGAATCACCTGGGGAGCTGTAGAAAGTCCTGATGTTCCAACTGGTGAGATCTAAATCAATTCCGTGGTGTTCTAGCTAGCGTTATTATTCCAATGTCAGTTTCTTGGCTTTGATATCAGGTTATGGTTATGTGAGCTGTTACACTGGGGAAAGCGAGTGAAGGGTCCAAGGGACCTCTTTGTATTATCTTTTCAACTTCCTCTGACTCTATAATTATTGCAAAATAAAAAGTTTTAAAAATGCTAAAGCTCAGACCATACTCTGGATTAATTAAGACAGAATCTCTATGGGTGGGAATCCAGACTCAGTCTTTTTTGTTCTGTTTTTTAAGTGCTTGGTCATAATTGAATAGCCTTTAAAAATATGTTCAGATATATCACAGTTTATTTTTGTTATAATTATCAATGCATATTAATTGTACAAATTAATAGGTTTTACTTTGATAGTTCCATACATGCATATAAGGTGCTTTGGTCATGTCTATCTTCCCAATTACCCTCTCTTACCCTACCCCCTTTCTCTCTCCTTCCCCTAATACCCTTACCCTTTCCTAGGGGTCCCTCTACAAATTTTGGGGGGCTTTGTCTATATATGAAAGAAAACATGATACACTTGTCTATCTGTATCTGGCTTAATTTGCTTAACACAGTGACCTATAATTTCATCTATTTTCCTGCAAATGATATGATTTCATTCTTCTTTATGGCTGAATAATATTCCATTGTGTGTGTGTGTATGTGTGTGTGTGTGCGCCTGTGTGTGTTATTTTCTTTATTCATCTATTGAAAGGCACCAAGACCTTGGCTATTATAATGACTAGTCCCACAATAAACATGGGTATGCAGGTTTCTTTCATATTCTAACTTCAATTCCTTTGGCTATATACCCTGGAGTGGTATAGCTGGATTATAAGGCAGATCTATTTTTAGATTTGGGGGAGATTGCCATACCTTTCCATAGTAGCTATACTAATTTACATTCCCACCAACAGTGTATAAGGGTTCCTTTCTCTCCATATCCTTGCCAGCATTTGTTATTTTTTGGTTTTTGGATAATAGCCATTCTGACTGCTGTGTGATAGAATCTCAATGTAGTTTTGATTTGCATTTTCCTGATGGCTAAAGATGTTGAACATTGCTTTGTATATTTATTGGCCATTTGTACTTCTTCTTTTCAGAAGTCGGACTCCATCTTTTTAAAACTCCCAGGCAACAGCAAAGTGAGGCCTACGTAGATGGTCACTGACCTTGTTCAACGGGCCACCCAATGTTCACATGTTTTACAATCTCCTCACACATAGCTCATCATATTAATAATAAAGCACATTTCAATTACTTAACAATATTTTATGTGCTTTCTAATATTCAGGGAAAGCTGCAGAGACTTCTCGGGGGAAAGATTATATATGAATCAGCCAGAATGCTAATTTGTAAATAATTCCCAGATTGTATTTGAATGGGCATTAGCTAGTCCTAAGAATTTTCTCACAATTTTTTTTTGTAGTGGCAGAATTACAACACATTATGGCATAAAGGCTTCAATTTGTAAACAAAAATGTAAATACCATTGTAAATAAAAATGCAAATACCTTTGACATGAAAATAGTCATAAAAGGAAGTTTTATTAATTATTCCAGAGGTATGCTTGAATTTCAAAAGTTTTGCAATACTCAACCAGAGTTTATATCCCCATATACCATAATAAAGGCCAAAGACCTTACTTAGATAACCACTTGAAAGTTTGTGATAAATCTATTCCTCCATCTATTCTTTATTTTGACACAGGGTCTCACTAAGTTGCAGAGGGCCTCACTAAGTAGCTGAGGCTGGCCGCGAACCTGGATCCTCTGATCTCAGCCTCCCAAGTACTGGGATTACAAGCATGTGCCACCACGCCCGGCTCCTATTCCTGCATCTAAAACCGCATGGCTCTAGTTTTGGAATGACCAGAACGCTACATGTCTGCCTGATGTGATGTGAGTTATTAAAATACTCTCAGAAAATCCCCTCCATTATCCATATGCACATAGACTGAGAAAAAACATGACAAAAGCAAACGAGCGGAGACATCATAACAGATGCCTCAGAAATAAAAAGAATCCTCAGGGACAATTATGAAAAATTACATGCCAATAATTTGATAACCTAGATCACCTTGGGTCACTATGCTCCTGGGGGACTGGGAAAGTCCTAGAAGGGAAACACTGTGATTCCCAATTTCACTGGAGAGAAAAGCGAGTGTTGGAAAGGGAAGGAGCCTAGCCAAGGATCACAGAATGAGAAGATGGGAGGAGCAAGATTCTAACACAGGGCTCTGCTGTGAACACAGACAGAGGAACGCAGAAACTGCTTCTGTGTCCACTGCCCAGAAAAGCCTTTTCAGCTGCCCTGGGAGATGGATATTATATCATGTCCATTTTACCAAATAAAAAAACTAGATCTTAGCCAGGTTGAGGAACCTATTTAACTTCAACAGTTAGATAATGAAATTGAGAGAACACGCCAGTCTTCTCTGTATGTACTTCCGAGGCCAGTCTTTACCCATTCACTTCTTGCTTTCCTGTGCTGATGAATTTGACCCTCTCCTGGTTTGTGAGCCGGTCACCGCCAGGTGTTTGGCATCTCAGTATTGAGAACTTTCTGTGGAGCGGCCACACCAAGCTACCTCTGCCAGGACTCGAGGGCTCACCTGGCCACAGGCTGAAGACGGGGTGGGAAGGGGGCGTGGGGCTTGTCTTTAGGTTCAGGGCAAAGCAGAGGGGCTGGTGATCCTCGCTGAAGATAAACCTTAGGGCAAAGACGTGGAGTTCAGAGGGCCAGATCTGGGGTTTCCCATCAGAGCAAACATTCATCAGACCCTAAAGAAAGTGTCCACTTTGGGTTAAGCCATTAAAATTTCTCAGGAAGGTTGGGCATGGTGGCGCATGCTTGTAATCCCAGTACTTGGGAGGCTGAGATCAGAGGATCCGGGTTCTTGGCCAGCCTCAGCTACTTAGTGAGGCCCTTCGCAACTTAGTGAGACCCTGTTTCAAAATAAAGAACAAAAAATAGGACTGGGGAGGTAGCTCAGAGGTAGAATGCCCCTGGGTTCAATCCCCAGTTCTGCAAAAAAAAAAAAAAAAAAAATCTCAGGAAGCTGGGCACGCCTGTAATCCCAATACTTGGGAGGCTGAGACAGAAAGATTGCAGAAATTTAAAAAGGGGCTGAGGGTGTAGCTCAGAGGTAGAATGTCCCTGGGTTCCATTAAAAGTACCACAAGAAAAAAAAATATTCCTGGGGAAATCTGTAATTGGTTCAAAAACAGGAGTCGTAAAATAATTTATGGAATAGAAACTAGGCCTCAGCTCTGGGGTTAGTTATTCATTAGTGACAGTTAGTAACTGATTTTAACATCTAATAGATTTCTTGTTTTATTTTTAATGTAGAAGCTATTGGTTGTTATTTTCCTTATGTCTAAAGATGACAAAGTAAAATGTGCTTACTGGTAAAAAAAAAAAAAAGAAGACAACAGACATTTATCTTTGCTATTGCATGCCAAGCACTGAGTGCATTAAAGCCTGTTCACTCATCTAATCTCCAGAGCCCTGTGATGGAGGGACTCGTGCTCTCCTGGTTTTGGAGACGCGGGAGCAGAGGCCCAGGGAGGTGAACCTGTTCAAGGTCATGCAGCTAGTAAGCGCTGACACTGAGATTATATCAATTGTTCAAAAAAACTGTCCTAAAGCTCTGGTGGGGATCAGCAATGGGGATTACAAATGGCTTGGGAAACATAGAAGCTGGGTCGAGGAGATATGTGTTTAAAGTAGGCCCCCTTTCACCTTGTCCCGGGCAGGAAGGGACGCAGATGGTGTCCTGGGACCTCTTCCAGCTCCCAGGAGAGGTATTTTCTTCCTATTCCTTCACTAGAGGACACACTAGCTTCATGTGAACTGGAAAAAAAATCTATCTGGTCACCTCAGAACTAATTTTTGTCTAAAATCTCTAATTTATTTTTACAACAGGCAAATTAAAAGTGCAGACAGAAAATTCAATAACAGTATAATCCTGGTGATGCCCTGGGTCTAGGATGACATTTATCTAGGCAAAAGCACGTTTGTGGTCCTAGGAATGATAGTTACGGAATCTTAAAGATGGCTTAGGCCCTGCTGCAGAAATTCTTTCTCCTACTTTATAAATCCTATAGGGCAAAACAGAATGTATCAAGTCAGTGAAAAATATATGCCAATCCTGGTCATATTGTGTGTTGGGACCCCTGTCCACTATCATAAGCACACTTCAGAGGGGCAGAGATGTGACAGAGATAGGGAAGACACCCCGCTAGGTGGGGAAGGTCCTGAGCCCCCAGCTATCTTCAAAGGCCAGGGGAAGGCCTGGGGTTCTCCCTCCCTCAACTTTCTTCTCTAGCTGTCTCTGAGATGTTCCCAGTTAAAACACAAAGCCATGGGGGAGGGGGAACCTTAGCAGGCACTGACCCCTGAATGTGCACTTTGGGGGAGAGAGTTTCACATTTCCTCAACTAGAAAGCCAGAGCATTAAACTTGATGAGTGACTCTCAACATTCCCATTTACCAATGAAGAGGGCTTTTTACAACCGACAGATGCCCACCCCCATGAGGATCTGGTTCTAATGGGTCTGGGGTAAGTCCAGGTGGAGATACTATTAAAGCTCCCATGTGCTGGAATATGCAGCTGGGCAGTCTTGATCAGGTTCTCAGCTCTGGAATCACCTGGGAGATGTGGCCAATTGTAACGCCCAGGCTACACCTCAGGCTGAATGAGGAGTTAATTAATCCTCATCTCTAAAAATGGGACCAAAGCACTAGTATTTTAAAGCTACCAGGTGATTGCAATGTGCAATCAGGTTGAAGAACCAT
Organism: Glis glis; assembly: GCA_004027185.1. Lineage (NCBI taxonomy): Eukaryota > Metazoa > Chordata > Mammalia > Rodentia > Gliridae > Glis > Glis glis. Next base: position 4,907 of record PVJS01009079.1, read on the forward strand.
TAGACCAGGTGATGTCCAGGTACTGTTACAGCTGGAAAGTCCTGCTGTTTGGGTTCCCACAGTTCCTTCCATTTGGTAGCTAGTTCTAATGCAGGTGGTTCATAAACTTGAGCACATCGGCATATCCAGAGGGGGGCTTATTAAAACACAAACGTCTGGGCCCCACTCCTGGAGGTTTTGATTCATCAGGTCTAAGGTAGGGCATGGGAACTAGCATTTCTAGTAGGTTCCCAAGTGCTGCTGCTGCTGCTGGTCCAGAAACCACCTTTTATTTTGGGTACTGGGGACTGAACCCAGGGGCATTCTACCCCCGAGCTGCACCTTTAACCCTTTTTATTTTTTGTTTTTGAAATAGGGTCTTGCTATTGTGATAGAGTGTGCCTAGACTTAGCACTAGTTACTCCATATTGCTACCCTGAGCACTCCAAGGCCATAAGCTCCACTAAGAAAAACAGGAACTAGGATGTTTGACTTAAGGCAAGGTTGCCGTGAACTTTGCTAACGCTGCATAATGCTTAAGCTTGGCTTCTGTATTCCTGCTTTGCTTACGCAGATGTAGAAAATCCAAGCGATGTCAAATGTAAGGTAAACATATATTGTTTGGCCTCAAATGGTATGTTTTCCATCTTTCTAAAATTATGTGAACTTGAACTTTTGACTTTAAGAAGTTGTGGTTTCTTTCTATATAAGTGGCCTTCCATAGGGGCTCAGGACTGCACTTCTTTGTGTAGTCCCGGCCAGACAGAATAAAGACCTTCCAGTTAGATTCTGGAGTCTAGTGTGTCTCTGTGGGTTACCTCGCAATGCTATATTGCTGAGGCTGTCCTCGAACCTGCGATTCTCCTGACTCAGCCTCCAGAAACCACATTTTAGAAACCATGGCTGCAGCACAGAATGGGCACCTGATTTTGATATTGTGCAGTATGGAAACTAGAACAAGTGAGTTTTATTGTAGAGGAATAATCAGATGGGGGAAAATGATAACCTAAGGTTATGAGGATCAACCCTGCAGGCAACTTCAGGACAAAGTGTGGCACAGAGACAATGACTGGGCTCCAAAATGCAAAGAAGTTAATGGCCTGACAAGTGAGATGTGAGCAAAGATGCACCTCATCTACGCCAACATTTGGCTCAGAGCCTAGAGCTGTATGTCATTCGAATCATATAGGAAGACAGAAATACCTGGGCACGTACTGATTTCATCAACAATTTCATTACAATTCTACAAGTACTCTCCTATGTATTTGATGAAAAAAATTTAACTCTATTTCATGAATGGGGTATTTATGATATTATTTTTGTGGATAGCTATATTTAGATACATTAAACCGTGTCTACGTATATCAAAAACACATAACCATGCTCTGAATAACTTTAGGATGCTCAAGAGATAGAACCATCAAGAATGAGAAAGAGGACTTGATCGGGATGGAGAAGCTTAACCTGTCTTACACATCAACGGCGGCTGAGTATATCCTGTTTATATATATATATATATATTGAGTAAATTTCATTTAAGTCCCACAAAAAAATACCTTGATAACATAAATTACAACATTTAGATGTTGGAGTCCAACACAAAAACCACAATCATTTGCCTAAATTTCCAGAGACAGAGGGAACAAGACCCCAAATTTCAGTCTAGGTGTATCTGCCTCCAAAGCCCAGGCCCCTTCCACTATAACATACCTCTTGTTCTTCATGCTGCACAAATCCTGTCCCTTTGTTTCACCGACTAATAGCCTCTAGTAAATTGCTATCCTTTCATATTTAGTGCTTCTTAAGCTTTAATGCGATAAGATTCCCGAGGACATCTTGAAATGCTAATTCTAGGGAGGAGCCTACGATTCTGCGTTTCCAGCATTAGGTAATACAGATGCTACTGGTCCATGAGCCACGCTTTCTATGCCGAGGTCTTAGGAGACCTGGCTTCAAAGAGAACAGGAGATGAAGGAGACAGGGAAACAAAAAGATTCCCAAGAAACTACTTTGAACGACATCATTGGTCTAAGAAAATGAGCACAAATTGGGCATGGTGGTGTATGCCTGTAATCCTAGTATGTGGGAGGCTGAGACAGGAGGATCCCAGTTCAAGGCCACATGCAGGAACTGAGATCTTGTTTCAAAATAAAAAATAAAATAGGGCTGGAGGTGTAGCTCAGAGGTAGAATGCCTCTGGGTTCAATCCCTAGTACTACATACACACATAAAAAAAAAAAAGGAAGGAAGGAAGGAAGGAAGGAAGGAAGGAAGGAAGGAAGAGAGACTTCAAGGGAGCAGAGGATGTACTTACAGGAAACACCAGTTACATTTTACGTTTAATAGTCAATCAACCATCTAGTACCATTGTTATGGTTAGATATAAAATGTCCCCTAAAGAGTTCATTTATTAATATTCAGGGTTGATATAGTGGAGTACTGAGGGTTATAATCCTAGCAGTGGATAAATCCATTGTAATAGATTTATCTGGGTGGCACCAGGGAGGCCAGTGGCTGGAGGGGGTGGTCCTTGAGGTGGGCCTTGGGGATTATAAGTATGGTTCCTCCTCCACCAATCAGTCTCTTGCTTCCGGCCTCCATGATGTGAGAAGCGCAGCCCATGTGCTCTTCCCTCTGCCTCCCACTGCCATGCCCTGAGAACCACAGTCCCAGCCTCACATGGACTGAGCTGTAAGAAAATAAATCTTCTTTCCTCTAAGTTACATGGTCAATCTTTAGATTATAGCTGCAAGAATGCTGACGGATACAACCATAGAGACAAATGAACAAAAATTTATATTGGTTTCATCCAAGGAACTTTCACTTTGCTGCAGAAGGAAAGAATACAAGTAGGTGGCTTATCAGTGGATAACACAGAGAGAGATAAACTTATGTATCTGGTTCTAATGTATGGTTTTCAGTGGTGATGAAGTTTGCAGAATGATGGCGGAGGAGTAATGGTATAATAATGGGCCTTCTTATCACCCCTACACGTGTGTAAAACCTGACTCGGATTTCAGAAAAACAATTCAACTATCTGCAGCACTAGTGTCCTCCATGAAAACATCAGGATGTTCCTTAAACCACAAAGTAGTCTTAGGTCAGCTCTTGTTCCAAACAAACGCCAGTATTTTTCCAAACATCTCTGATTCTAGAATTTCTGTATGGATCACAGCCCCTGACATGGTAAAGTGAAAATCAGTTTGGCTGCCCAGTGGGCCCTGACTATAAGAAGTGACATGGAGAGGCTGATCCTGGGGGAAGAGGGAGGAGGCCTAGGGCTGCATGGAAACAGACCAGAAACCAAGGTGGAAGGAGCTGAAATCTTGGTGGACAAGAAGCCAACGGGAGTAGAGATGGACAGAATCCATAGGAATATAAATGCTTATTAGGGACTCATCTGACAGCAGCCTGATTTTTAGAGGAGAAATGGAGAGCTATCCAGTGCACAGCTAGGCTCCCTGGACTCTCAGTTCACACTGGGTCCTCTTAATGCCATGGCTCCAGGTCAAGATTCACTCCACCAACTGTTTTTCTGTTTTGTTTTTAGGGGGAAAAATGAGTTTGTTGTTACTATCTAAAATAAGGAGTGGGCAGCCAGGCGTGGTGGCGCACCCTTTAATCCCAGTACTTGGGAGGCCGAGACAGGAGGATCGCAGGTTCGCGGCCAGCCTCAGCTACTTAGTGAGGCCCTCTGCAACTTAAGGAGACCCTGTTTCAAAATAAAGAATAAAAAATAGGGCTGGGGGTGTAGCTTAGAATGCCCCTGAGTTCCATCCCTGGTACCACAAAAATAAATAAATAAATAAATAAATAAATAAATAAATAAAATAAGGAGTGGGGCAAGGGATTTAGAAGTCATGTCGATGCTGCTGCTGGCTCTTTGTTATAGTTAGATATAAAATGTCCCCTAAAGAGCTCATTTATTAAAGTTTGAGTTGACATACTTGAGTCATGAGGTTTATAATACCAGATGTGGATAAACCCATTGTAATGGATTTACCTGGGTGGTACCCAGAAGGTTGGCAGGGTGTGGCTGGAGGTGGGTCCCTGGAGTGCGCCCTTGGGGATTATATATGCTTCCTCCTCCCCCTGCTCTCACTCTTGCTTCCGGCCTCCATGATGTGAGGCGCACAGCCCATGTGCTCTCCCTGTCTCCACCTCCTACCACCATGCCCTGAGATCCGCTGTCCCAGGCCTCACATGAATGAGCCTGAAACCATAAGAAAATGAATCTTCTTTCCTCTAAATTACATGGTCAATCTTGAGATTATAGCTGCAAGGATGCTGACAGATACACTCTTGTCTTCACCAAGGGAACCTAAAAATATATCTAAATTGTAGTCAGACAAAATGACATGTCTGCTTAATGAAAAGGAAGGATCTTTTTTCAAGTTTGGTAAATAAACACTTTGTATTGCATGTTTTATTCAAGAACTAGGTGTCAATTTTTCTCGGAGTCAAGTGGCGCCTAGATTCATTGATATTTGGATTAGTTTGAATTTACTGGGCTGAGGGGTTGCCAGGAGGTTGTTTGCTGTTACAGAGTCCCTGCTGCTAAAGGTTTTATTCCAGAGATTAGAAAGATTTGAGACATTGTGGGCACATAAAGAGGGGTTTATGGTTAATCCTGTCATCATTTTCCTTTAGTTGGATTAGATACTGGGAATTTATAGATTTTATCTGAACTTTTCAAACATCTATCATCATGGCTTGGAGGATTTCAGCAGAGATAAAGTTTTAAGAGACAGAGAAAAACATCGATAAACAAGGGATTTGGAACCTAAATTTTTATCCAAGTTTTGGAGTTGGAAATAAATTTCATCTCACAAAGTGACTCTGATAAATTCATAGTGACCCATGTGCTCACAAGGGGTCTAGCGTCAAGCAACACCATGATAGACAAGTGCTGTTTGCTAGAATAGTGTCAAGACACATGCTACAGGCGTGTACTGCATTTCTGGAGCATAAATGACTGCGGGTTTTCTTTATATTTACATGAGGGAGAAAGTTATTACCTTTTTTTCTTTTCCTGCTCAAGAGGAGTGAACCCAAGCAACAATGGATTAATGAACCAATAGGAATTTTTGTACATTGCAAATGCTATAGGATGTCCCCTGCATTATAAGGTAAACCATGCATTCATGATAAGGAAATGTTAATCAATAGATGACAATTAAATAAATCCTCCAAGAGTCAGTATCCTGACCTCATCACCAGTCCAAAACCATAATGCAGGAGGCTGACCATTTCCCCTATTAGAACCTGCCCTGCACCATCAATTGAATTATGTCATGGCTCTGTATTTTGGCTTCTAAAGAAAAAGTCTAAATAACCTAAGGTAAGTCAGGTTGATGATACACTGGGACCCAGCAGATTTTTTTTTTTTTTTGGTACTGGGGATTGAACCCAGGGGTATTCTACCTCCAATCTACACCCCTTTCTGTTTTGTTTTGTTTTGTTTTGTTTTGTTTTGTTTTGTTTTGTTTTGAAACAGGATCTCACTAGGTTGCCAAGAGTCTCACAAAGTTGCTGAGGCTGGCCTTGAACCTGCAATCCCCCTGTCTCAGCCTCCCAAATCATAGGATTACAGGAGTGAGTCACCACACCATCCCAATGGATATTTTCTTAATGATCACAGAAAGAAGACCAGTTTGTTGCAGTAATTTTCTTTCTCATATGCATTTGTTAAGGGAAAAAATACATTTCTAAATGACAAAATGTATCCATGGCATCCTATTCTCGTGTATGCCTGTGGAAAACCCAAAGAAGCCTGCTTTAGCCCGCTCCTATCAGGATTTGAAGCACTGAAGATATGCAGATATTGGACTATCATTTATTATACTTGGAGCCTGCATTGTGTGATGCAGAAATCAGAAGATCAGTAAAGACTCTAAGTAATACTATAAACCAAATGGTCCTAACAGAGATTTACAGACTATTTCACCCAACAACAATAGCTGAATTCACATTCTTCTCAGCTGCTCATGGAAACTTTTCCAAAATAGACCATATTCAAGACCACAAAGCAAGTGTTAGTAAATTCAAAAAATGGGCATAATACCTTGAATCTTCTCAGATCATAATTGACAGAAATTAGAAATCAACAGCAAGAAGATACAGAGGAACAGCATCATTACATGGAGAGTGTACAATACACTTCTGAATAAGGACTGGATCATAGGAGAAACAAGAGAAGAAATTGGAAGTTTTTTAGAATCAAATGAAAATGGAGACACAACTTACCAAAATCTCTGGGACACTATGAAGGTGATCTTAAGAGGAAAATGTATAGCATTGACTGCCCACATTAAAATAATACAGAAAGATTCCAAATAAGCTACCTAATGATGCATCTAAAGGCCCCAGAAAAACCAGAACTAAACCCAAAGCCAGTTGAAGGCAGGAATCAATAGCTTTTCTATATACCAATCATGAATCCACTGAAAAAGAAATGCAGAAAAAAATTCCACTCACAAAAGCCTCAAAAAGAAAAAAATTACATAGGTATAAATCTAACCAAGAAGTAAAAGACCTCTACAATGAAAATTGTAGAACACTGAAGAAATTGAAGAAGACATCAGAAGATGGAAAGACCTCCCATGTTCTTGGATAGGCAGAATAAATATCATCAAAATGCTATACTACCAAAAATGATCTACATAGTCAAGGCAATCCCTATCAAAATACCAATGACATTTTTCACAGACCTAGAAAAAATGGTCCTAAAATTCATATGGAAGAAAAAAAGACCACAAATAGCCCAAACAATTCTGAACAATAAGTACTCTGCTAGAGGCATCACAATCCCTGATTTCAAATTATACTACAGAGCTATAGTAACAAAACAGCATGGTACTGACATAAAAACAGACACATAGACCAATGGAATAGAAAATACAGAAACAAATACACACACTTATAGCCAGTTGATTCTTGATGAAGGAACCAAAAATATTCACTGGAGAAAAGACAGCCTTTTCAAAAAATAGTGCTGGGAAAACTGGCTATCCATAAGTATAATGAAATTAGATCTCTATCTCTCACCCTACACAAGGGTCAACTCAAGATGGATCAAAGACCTAGAAATTAAACCAGAGTGGTAGTGCAGTAATCCCAGTACTTGGGAGGCTGAAACAGGAGGACTATAGGTTCAAGGACAGCCTCAGCAACTTAGTGAGGCCCTCAACAACTTAGGGAGACCTTGTTTCAAAATGAAAATAAAATAAAGCTGGCAGTGTAGCTCTGAGGTAGAATGTCATTGGGTTCAATCCCCAGCACCACAAAAAAAAAAAGGAAATTAGACCAAAAGCTATGCAATTATTAGAGGAAAACTCATTTTTCAGCATATATGCATTGGTAGAAACTTTCTCATTAAGACCACCAAGGATCAGAAAATAAAACTTCAAATAAATAAATGGAATGGCATCAAATTAAAAAGCTTCTGCACAGCAAAAGAAACAAGAGACTGAAGAGACTGAAGAGAGAGCCTATAGAATGGGAGGAAATATTTGTCCTCTGATAGAGGACTAATATAAAGAACTTAAAAAGCTTAACATTTAAAAATAACCCAATTTAAAAAATGTACAATAGAACTGAATAGGCAATTTTAAGAAGCTGTGTGCATGTATGTTTTTATCACATTGAACCTCATCATGACATATACTTGCAATGCACTAATAAAAATTTTTAAAAGAATTTTAAAACGGATACTTTTGGAGGAGTTGGCCATGTGAAAAGAATTATGACTTTAAAAGAGAATAGACTAATTCTCTAAGAAAGAGAAATCCAATAGCATAAAGTGAGACTGCGTAGGAAGCTAAGATACCTCTAAGACCTGTCCCCTCTGGTGTGCAAGTGCAAAGCCTTCAGTTGTTTTGAGGCAGGTGAAGAACACTCCCAGGGTGCAACTGGGCTCATTCATTTGTTTTTCTCTTCTTACATCTCAGACCTTATTTCTAGGCTCCATCACATGTGCAGAGTACAATTTAGCTGAGCATAAAACTATAGTATAATGTATATTTGAGCCATCTGGTATCTTTAGGGATTGTAGAGAGAAACACATCATTTCCAAACTTCACATTTTCAATTAAATGTGTTTCAATTTAGCAATATGTTTTTCTTGCAAAAAAAAAAAAAGAAGAAGAAGAAAGCTAAACCATGCTCACCACAAGAAACTAGGATAGTAAATAAAAAATGGAAAAGCAATAAGAAAACACTAAAGACATATGAATAGGCGGTTAGCTGAAAGGATGGGTATTGCTTACAATTTATTATTTACATCATCGTTTAAGTTATGAAAGCCTTTGGGTGTTCACCCCTGGAAACCACAGATATGAATGATATAGAGCAGTGGAAACAGAGCTGTATTTAATTTTGGCATTTGCTTATTATCCTTAGGGATAATAGAACTATATAGAGCATAGGTTCTCAAAGTGGGCGAGACCTCACTCCACCTCCGTCCCAGAAGGTGGTGAAAGGAAAAATAGATATATAAAAGAATGCAAATTTGTCACTGCATCTTTCTATTTATTCCTTCAAGAAGGTAGATTTCCAGGGAGGCACTGAATTTTTTTCTGGAAAGGGGATGGTAAGCCAAATAAGTTTGGGAATTGATAAAATAGTAGAATAACTATAAAGTATGGCCAAAATATAGTTTTACAATGTAAAATCATGTTTCTTGCGCATAAAGTGATAAAATATCAGATGAAGGGTTGTATTTAACTCATGAATTAATAAGGGTACCAGTAAGATATTAAGGCCAGGTTAAAGGAGAAGCCACCGAGCAGACACATGCACAGGCTGTTGGGAATGCTGGTGTGGAATTTAATACACATAAAAGTGGCTTCTTCCACAGTGGAACCAGGAATCACACTGAACTGGCCCCAGAAAAATATTCACTCGGTCTTAAATAGCTCAAAGAATAGCCCCAGAGACGCCATGGAATCAGATAATAACCTGGAAGAGTATGTTAGACAACACCTAGGCTTCCTTGAAGACACCCAGTTATCTTTGGGGCTCTTTTCAGTCTTTCAGAATTTTTCCCTATAGTGTATAGACTTATGACATAAACCTTTTTATGTTAGTTAACTTTTACAAAACTTAGGTGGTGGTGGTGGTGGTGGTGGTGGTGGTGGTGGTGGTATGACATGTGAAAACAGATTGCACCCCTATAAACTCCCTCCTTGGTTCTATTGTGATGGTAGAGGAGAACTCACACCTGGCGTGGCCCTTTCAATATCACTTCCAAGTGTGCACAGAGAAGGGAAGGAGGACATCTTGGGAAGGCACGCTGATCTAGTAAATTAATATACGGTTGGCCCCTTACTTTTCAGGGTTCAATTTAGGATTTTTCACCTTCATGATGGTGTGAATGCAATACACATTTGGTAGAAACCACCCTTCAAATTCTGAGTTTTAATCCTTTCTCTGGCGAGGTGTACGCAGTACAAGAGTCTCATCATGCTGAGGGGCCACAGCTCCTAGTCGTCCGCACCATCACGAGGGGGAAGGCCTGCCAGGCTGCAGTGGACTGTGTTACTAAGCTCTCGTGTTTGGTAGGCAAGGTGTAGTCAGTGCACTTTCAACTTACAATATTTTCAACTTACGAAGTGTTTATGGAGATGCAACCCCATCGTAAGTCAAGGCACATCTGTACAGGGTTCGTAAAAATTGAGTAATGTGATATATATATCAATATATCTATATCTCCAGCTAGTCTGATATGCACTAGCCTGCCAGCGACTGAGTAACCAAAACTGCACAGGCTCGGGTCTCCAGCTTATGCCACTCGAGTTGCCTCTCCCCCGCACGCTGTTTGACCCGAGACCCTGGGGTTGTCTCACAAACCTCACCCATCCGTCCCCCACGGTACTGTGCCCACTGCATGATTTCTCTTTACCTCTGGTTCATCTGGGGGGTTCCTGCTGCCAGTGCCCACCCTGAAAGTCCCACTGTCCCTGACAGGGGTGCTGTCGCTGAGTGTTCCCAAACTGCTCACCCTCAGGGCCAGGACCCCTTGTTTCTGGAGTCCTTGGTATGCCTCAGTTGCAGGAAGAAATGGCTTCACCTCAGACCATTCTCCCTCTGGCTCGCTCTGTTTGCCTACGCTGGCTTCCTTGCTGTTCTTTGAACACACCAAGTACTCCCCAGCCTGTCCCCTCTGCCTGCGATGTTCTTGCTCCAAGTTCCAATGCAAAGGGCTCCCTCCCCTCTTCCAGGTCTCCACTGAGGCTTCCTAGGGAAGCCTTCCCTGGCTCGCGTCCCATGAGCACTACCCTTCTCCCACCTTGACACGTCCTACTCCTCTGCCAGGCTTGCTTTTTGCCTTGGCATCTATCACAGTCGAACAGAATGCCTATTTACCTTACTTCTTGCCTGGCATCCGCCGTGCCCATGTAACCTACATGATAGCAGGACTGTGTGTCTGGTTCATGGTTGTGTGTGTGATAGGTGCTCAGTTACTATTGACTGAGTCTGAATGAAATGCAAAGATCCCTCTCTCTTAGCTGTGTGTGTGTGTGTGTGTGTGTGTGTGTGTGTGTGTGTTGGAACACTCTCATAAAAACAACTTCTTCAGTGTCTGTCTGCACTTTTCCCCAAACGGCTGTCAGCTGACGGGCTTCTACCTCTTCCCAGGAGGTATCTTTTAACAACGCACCAGACTGGTCTGTGATTTGTCTAAATACAGGGAAGAATTTTGAGCATTTCTTTCACCTTTACTATAAAGTATGACAAAAGACTCCTCCATTGGAAGTTGTCAATCTTTCCCCATGGTCTCTCTCCACTTCTTTAGCCAAGAGTGTGAGATCTGACCTCTTAGGCTCAAATCCTCTACCTTCAGCCCCACACATTTGCTCATTCCTCATTTCCTTTCCTTCATTGCAACACATAAGATATATCGACTTAGCTAGTTGGTTGATAAGCAATAACTTGTTGATTCCAGTTGAGGAATTCTAGAGTGCAGCCTCTTTATATAAACACATCTTAGATGACAAGAGCTGATGTCATTGGCAACTTTCTCTGTGTCTAGTGTTATGCTAGCCAGGTGCTGTCCTGACATTAACTTGTGGAATGACCCTCCCACGTAGGTACTGTTATTGTCCCATTTATGGGTGAAGAAATGAGGCGTGAGGGAGGCTTAAGTCAATTGCTCAGGATTGTGCACAGCTGGAATGTGTCGGGCCAGGATTTGACCTTGGGTCATTTGATACAAGAGTCTGGGATTGGAGTTACTATTTCCTAGGGCAAAGCAATCATTCAGAATCAATACAGCGTGGTTCCTTCCCAATGCGCTCCTTTGGTTGTTGCCTCAAAAAGCCCACTTTCCTTCTTGCTCCTTTCTTCTTTCATCCCCAGCTTCAGATAAGTCTCATTAGCGCATATTCTAAATTCTGAGAAATTCAGGACCTTTCCAAATGGCTCCCAAAGCAAATTCTTTAAATGTCAGAATGTCTGAACTATCTATCCAGACAGCTTCTTGACACCTTGAGAAGAGGCCATTTCTCAGTCCCCTCCAGGCAAAACTCCCAAACACCCCAGGCCCTCCTCTAACTCCTTCTTTTCCATGCAGTTCCTTATTTCCAGTGGCAGACACTCTCTCCTTGACCCAAGTCCGCTCAGGCTTCCCTGAGTTTTCAACTAGGCCTTGAGTTTTGGACCTCTGTGTTTATCTCTGCATGGTCCAGTTTTAGCAAGAATCCTACTACGCTGGTTTAGGTAGAATCCCATTCTTCATATTGATCACCCTGGATATCTAATCAGAGTTCTCCTCCTCCACCATCTCCCTGGGTGACATCTCATCACCCTGGCCTGCCTTCAGCAAGAATCCTATTCGGTCAGTTGAACACAGTTGCCCTTTATCTCTGACGTTCCATCCACTGGCCCCACCCTGCTACTTGGCTATAAATTCCTATTTGCCAATCAGTATTGACAATTCAACCCAATCTCTCTCCCCCGCTGCAAGATCCAATCGCAGTGGTCCCTATACCTATCATAATAATCCCCCTCTTGAATAAAATCTTATTGTCTTTAATATCACAAACTTTTTTTCCTTTAACACCAGCTGTAATGGTTTGGATTTAGAATGATCTCCTAGCCCTCATAGAAACAAGGTTGCAATGTTGGAAGTGGGCTCAGTTGTAATCTCATCAGTGGGTAAATCCATTGTAATGGATTGACTGAGTGGTGATTTAGGGAGTGTGTGGCTGGAGAAGGTGGGTCCCTGGGGGTGTGGCCTTGGGAATTATATACGGTCCCTGATCCCCTTGCGTGCTTTCTCTGATTCCAGCCTACATGATATGAGGAGCGAAGCTTTGTTCTCTCCCCCTCTCTGCTTCCCACTGCTCCACACCCTGGCCTCACATGGACTGAACTCCGAGATCTCCAAAAAACTGTGAGCAAATAAATCTTCCTTCCTCTAAGTTCTGTGGTCAGCTTTACTGGGATGCAGCAATGAGAATGTCAACAAAGACTCCAGCCCACCTCCCCATTCCACTAAAATAATTTCTCATTTTTCCTTTTACCCTTAGTTATCTTGGGGTCTATAGCTATCTATCCATCCATCCTTTCATCCATGCATCCTGGCTGAAGGTCCAACCATTACAAAAGTACACACAAATTAAAATGGCAAAGGCAAGGGAACTTCTGTTTATAGCACAAGGGATGGGGAGACAGGTTGGAGAGAAGCCACCTTTATCAACATGTAAATAATTTAATAAGTGGAAACAGCTTGACTGAATGTCCTACCAAGAGTACATTTTATGTGGTTATTTTTCTTCACAAGCCATTGATAATTCTAGGCTTGTCAGATTACACCATTGCGTGGAATTACATTTTTATTTTATTTGTCAAAGGAGAAGGTTCAAAGGAACACTTGCTCTTCCCAACAAATATCCTAAATATCCAGCGATAGCCTGAAGGTTACATGAGACACTGGCCCATTGACAAAGCTCCTGAAAACCCCGGTATTAGAATTATGCCACTGTGGAACTTCAAAGCCAACTTGGCTGGCTCAGTTGAATTTAAAATGTCAGTTCAAGATCGAGTTATATCACTTCATTTTGCTGATCCCTTATCTTCAGTCAAGCTGGACAGTCACTCTTTTTCTTCTTTGTATTGTTGGATCTCTCACCAATGGTAACATGATCTACTCTTCATATCACCTTTTAAATTTAAGTACGGGGATTTTTTCTTACTGGCTTTGTTTTTCTTACTCTTTAGATACACATAATCTCGGATTAAAAGATCATAAAAATAAATGACACATCTGCCGGTATGTTTTTCCTTTCTTCAATTTTCTGTGAAGCCTGAATTCATTTCCAATTTGCATTTACGTAGTTGTCAATTAATTCCAGTATTTTGGAACACATGTATGAGGGGAAATATAATTAAAAACAAGTGTACTCATACGCAGAAGCTAGGGAGTAATCGGGATACAAGAGGAGCTTTCGATAATGGAGGAGAAACCCCAGTGGAGCGAGGGAGGTGGTCTGGGGGATGGGGAGGGAGAAGGAGAATTAATAAAGGAATCACTTCCATTGACATTATGTGCTTATGTGGGGAAGGGGGAATGGGGAGGGAGCCGGGGAAAGCCCACCAAGTGCTGTGTGTATGTATGTCACTATCACTATGAACTACATTATGACGTGAGACTATAATGCACTAATAAAAGTAGAAAAGAACAACACAAATGTCTCTTGGCTTGCATTCTTCTAAGCTCCTCTTCAAATTCAACTAGTTCCAACAAACTTTCCTCTCTTCTCTGCTCTAAATTGCATACAGTGGCCAGATATATAATTTAGCTGTTTATCTTTCAGTCGAGGCTGGGGTTGCAAGCTTTTCCGTAGAAGGCTAGACAGTAAGTATTTTAGGCTTTGTGGAGTATGTTGTCTCTGTGGCAACCACTCAAATTTGCCATTTAGGCTGAAAACGGACATAGAAAATAAGTAATGAATGGGTGAGTCTATGTTCCAATAATTAAAACTTTATGTACAAAAACAAGGTGTCCAAGGAATTGCTTCTTTTTTTCTTTCTGGTACTGGGGAAAAAGTCCAGGGACATTCTACCTCTGAGATACACCCCAGCCCTTTTTAATTTGTTTTTAAATTTTCAAACAGGGTCTCACTAAGTTTACTGAGGTCGGCCTAGAACCTGTAATCCACCTGTCATAGGCTCTTGGGTACTGGGATTACAGATGCGCACCACTACACCAGGCTAGGAATTGCCTTCTTAGACATACTTTTCACCAAAACAACAACAACAACAAAATTAGAGCAATAATATCTCGATGTGCCTAACTGATACAGCATGTACCTCACCACCTTTGTGGAATTACATGTCTATATAACTTGGCCCTAGATGCTTAGTTTTAAAGCCCCATACTAAAACTCTGCTCAGGTAAATTATGAAAATCCCCCCACTTCCCAGCATTAAACAGACTAATCTTTCGCGTTTGCTATCATAGGACATCTGAAATTTCACCTATTTATTTAAGGCTTAGAGAAGAAATGGTCCTAAAGGTAGCAATGAATCAGATGTGATAAAAATAAGTCACTGAAATGAAACCCAGCTCATAGATAGAAATAGTTTTAAATCATTCATGCGGTACAGACTAAAATTAGAAAGCAAAACTATGACCCTTTTGTTTCCTAATGGTAAGAACAGCTAATCGTGTTTCCAGTGGCCCTTCCTTTTACCTCCTCCAGGCTACTGTCTTGAAAACCAACAGAAACAAGCAAGCAACACTTGGTACCCTTAGAAAGGTGGGGTGTCCCATAGCCCACCAGCCTTCGGGAGGGTGGGCATGCTTTAGCTCTGCTCAGCCCACCATGGGAGACCATGATAACTTCATGGCAGGTGGGGGGCAGTTATCTCGGGCCTGCTGTTAACAGATCAGTGGGCCTTCGTTTCTATCTGGGTGCCCAGGAGTTTGAAGAGCACTTGCCAGAGAGTTCTAGTCTGAACTCCCTCTTAGAGCTTTGCTCTTCCACATTCAGATGACTTTCCTTCTGGGACTTGGTCCACAACACACATCTCTGGTCTATACATCTTGACTAAGCCCCTGCCAGGCCTCCTCAGCACCCCTGTGGACGACTCAGACACCTAACTTTCTTCATTTCCTTAGCTTTGCCTGGTCTCCTGTGCTCGTTATTCTCTATCAACATCTATGTTTCTTCTCTACTCTTCTGCACCCCAAAAACCTGCCTCTATGGACTGTGTCTCCCTCCCACCCCACTCTAGCTCTCTTGCCTTCTAGTTTCCAGTTAGATTCAGTTAATGGCAGTACCAGCAGGAGATCAGTAGACAGGAAGAGAGAAAATTGGGGATATTTTTGTATTCCTATGTAACTACTTCCCCCTAGTACAATATCTGAGATCTTACTAGGCCTAGTGACATTACTCTCTCTCCTCCTCTGGCCCTAACTCTAGTCATGTTTTTCCATTCTTTCCAGTCTCTGGATGCCTCCACACCCTGGTCTCTCCTCTTTCCCACTTTTCTGTGAACTTTATCTTAATTTCTAGTTTCTGTTTATATAGATGCCAACTAATTCTAGTATTTGGGAATGCATGTATAAGGGAAATACTTAAAAACAAATGTATCTAGGCTTACATGCTCCTAAATTTCAGTGAGTGGTCACTTCATTCAAGCATCTTTAAACCTTCTGAGTAATTCTGTTTCCTGCTAGAATCCTGATTGACAGATGCCCTGGCCTCTCACCATCATCATATCCCCAGATCCAATGCATAGTTCACTCTCCTCATTGGCTGTGCTTCCCCAGGTACCACTCGAAATCACCTTCAGCATCCCACTGCTATCCATAGCAGGCTCCTTTCCTCTCCAATTAATACTCATTGCTCAGTGAGCTCTCTCCTGGGGATTAAACTCAGAATCTTATAACCAGAGCTACACGGACCCATGAAGGTTATGTGGGTATATTTGAGGATGGGGGAGAGATCGTGAATACTTTGACATACATATATATGCACATGTGGGGGGGATTCATAGCTTACATTGCCTTCTCAAAGGCCCTATGTCCTAAATGGGCTAAAATTAATTTTAAGTAAAGATGGAAAAGAAGATGTTCAAGTTAGGAACCAATTTTACCATTTTAGTTAGATGCATGATTCTTACGGTATCTTCATCCTATGCCATGAAGTCTGACAATTCCCAAACTCTGATGAGAAGCAACCCTGTTGGGTGTCCAAAAAAATAGCCTTAGTTTGACACAATTTGGGGAACAAAGTAGGCGAGTAAAGATGGTGGCCAAAATGTCACTCTTATTAATGACAAAGGAGAGCTTATTGTGAACACTGTCGGGGGGTGGAGGGAGAAGGTTGTGGATTGCCAGAACTATTTGTTCAATCACAGGCGAAGCTGGGCCAGGACAGACTTTTCCACAATGGATTTTACAGCATGGGGGGGGGGCAGAAGGAAATTCCTTCTCCCATAGTCAGGCTCAATCTTAAGAGGAACAATAAAATGATGAACCAAGCTGCACATGTCCAATTTTTCCTCAAATTTACCAATTCGATATGCCACTCCACCTCCCCAACTGTGAGTAAGTAGAGGGGTGGAGAAGGGCAGGAGAATCCCCCAACAACAAATGCTGCTGTTTTTTGTTTTGTTTTGTGTTGTTTTGCTACTCCTTGTTCTAAGTTGCATGAGAGTTTAAGTTACCTCACTTCATACCTGTCCCGTGGCACGTTGAAAGTATAAGCTCTGGTTGGCAGGCCTTTCCTATGCCCCATAAGAGCCTTCAGCCATTCTATCTCCTGGTACCTCTTGGCCAGCTCTACTCAACAGTCATTCACTGGGGGCCAAATGCTGAGGAAGAAACTCCG